>SRPT01000116.1:0-52926 GCA_018360205.1 Claviceps digitariae
TTTATTTTTTGTCACTACCACCACTATTACCACCACTATTATTATTACCACCACTATTATTATTACCACCACTATTATTATTACCACCACTGTTTCCGTTATTATTACCACCACTGTTTCCGTTATTGTTTCCGTTATTATTTCCTCCGCTGTTTCCGTTATTGTCTCCTCCGGCACTATTACCTCCACGGTTTCGTCTTGCGATGTCGTAGAATGTAGCTCCACCTCCGAGAGATGTACCGACTTGTGCTCCTGCTTTCAATCATCTTTCTAATGGTCTTCTTCATCTAAAGAAAACACCTTTGAAAAGGTTTTGGAGGCTAAGTTTTCTTTTAAAAAAAAAACTTTTGAAAGGGTTGAAGCTAGTTTTTATCATAGTTTTTATTAAACCTGCTGTAATGACGATAGCTAAGATTATAAAAAAAAACATTAACAATCAATGTAGTAAATTTCCGCATAGTAGTGTAAATTTGGAAAAGATTGGATATAATAAACCTAAGCCTTCTTCAATTGAAGGAATCTTATCTATAATAGTAAATGGTTTTGTTATATCTTTAACGCATTGTGAAACATTTTGCAAGTTAGCCATGTAATTCATATTAATATTATAATATTTTGATATACAGTACTAGTTAGTGAAATCTCTATAATGTGTAATAATCTTCATAGAATACTAGATAAATTCTATTACAATTCTTCTAATAAATAAAATTATATTAACCTAATACGCTCAATTATCTTATTTATACAATAAAAAAGCGATGTATTAAGATTCATATCATTTTTCAATATAAGAATACACTAAAAATTAATAAATTAAATCAAGAATCTTTTTTTTAATTATAGAGTCAATTTTTTTTTGATAGCTGAGATTAAGCTAAGAAGTATTGCACCCGCCCACTAACACTTCGAAAACCCAGTTTGACTAGAAAAAGCTTATGATGCTTAAACTTAGTTGTGTACAAGACACAAAAGAAAAAGACTAACTCTTTAGCATATTTTTAGTAAACCAAGAGGTCTATATCTTTTTTTTAATTATAGCTATTCATTCTTAATTTTAGGTATAGCTCCTCTCAATTAATAACAGCGATGAAGTTTACACTACAGCGTTCACCCTAATTACTAGGAGATGTTAGCCCCCCTTGTAATAGTTTAAAGAAAAAATAAAAAAAATAGCATTTAAATTAAAGAAAATATATAAGCCTCCCGTAATAGTACACAAATGTACCTAATTATATTTTAGCCTTTGTGCCACTTTTAGAACTTGCGAGAATTGAACTCACATCTTAATGATTAAAAGTCATATGCAATCACCATTATACTAAAGTTCCTTGTTGCTCAAGGTAAGACTCGAACCTACAACAAAAATAGCTTCAATATTTCACTCTACCAATTGAGTTACTTGAGCTTGTTAGATGATATTAGGTTTCTTCTTTCCTTTATTAATTACTTTAATTTGTATATAAAACTAATGAAGATAATGCTTAATTCTGTGTTTTTATTTCAAAGTTTGTAGCTCTAATAGTAATATATAACGACGAAATCCTGAATTAGGCTAGGCTAACCTATATATTTGCAATAAAATGTAATCACCGTGTTCAATCCCTCCGCCTCCTACTGCGTAGTTAGCTAATAACTTCTATGTAAGGTAAGCTAACTAGAAACAAAACAAGGTTAAGTTTATCTACTATGTCTGTCTTCTACATTCCTTTGGGTCAGTTGCAAGACTAATCTTCGAATCAACGTCCAAAGTGTTTACTTAACCAGATGTAATCAAACTACTTAATACTTAATGAAAAGATTTAATAGATCTAAAAGACGACTAGCTCATCCATTAAGTAGCTGCGCACCCCCAATCGTCCAACGATAGCCTAGCCAGCCATTTCTGAATAACAAAACCTAGTCCTAATTTATTATGATTACGCAACGATCATAGAACTATCCATTAGCTTGTATAACTCAGTAGTCAGAGTACCTTAATTACTATTATTTTTCCCTAGCCCCCCATTTTAGAGCTTGCGCGACTTCGTAGCCCTTTGGCGCGCATTTTGGGCGAAGCCATTAAAAATTTATGGAGCTTGCGCCTTAAAAAAATGAAAGAAAGCTTCTCCTTTTCGGCTTTTTTTTTTAACAAAAAAAAAAAGGAAACAAAAAGAAAAACCACTTGCTTTTGTCTTTTTTATTAAAAGAGAAGAGAAGCTTCGTGGCTTGCGCATTTTTTGTCCCCACTTAAACAATGTTAAAGGGGTAAAAACAAAGGGCGTAGCTTAAAAATACAAAAAATACAAAAAAACCCAGCCAGCAGCTATAACCTTAAAGTTCAAAACTAATTACAATCCGGTAATCAATACTAATATTTTAGTATTTATAAAAAAAAATAGGTTAGGGTTCGGACTATCGCGTTACATCATATTCGAAAAATGAAAGATCTTAATCCAAAAGCTAATTACATCGGCTAAAATTAATAGAAAACAAATCCCGTAATGTAGATGTCATCAGGAGAAACACGGTGGCAACTCTAGTTCGAGGACTAACAACCCTTACTACTAATTTTTATAATTGTAAATACAGCATGAAAAGCAGCTTATCCAAAGGTTTTTCCCTATCTAAAGTCCTTTTAATAATTCTATCTATTATTTATTATTTATTTTTTATACTTGCGATGTTATCTATATATTTTTTATAAATATTATTTATTTCGCCTACCGCTACCCTACCCTGTCGTTAGAACAAAAAAGTAAATAAATTGGTTAGTTCTTACTTTACTATACGTTGATTTTCTACCTCCCAACTTAAGTTTACTAAGATTAATCCGTTTAATGACGGTGAATATTGTGTACTTTCTAGAGTAGAAATGAACCTACTATGATTAATTTTTATTTTTTTACTGCTCCACTTGTTTTTACTAAACGTTTCTATTCTATGAATATTCATTTACCTACTCTACCTTTACTTTCTTACAATAATAGCATTAAAGCTATTGTTATTAAAGATTGTAATCCTAAAGGTAAGTTTAAAGTTTCACCTTACTTTAAAAATGTTGTCACTATTTTTGTGCCACACACTGCTATTTTCTTCAATCACGTTGAGGTTGATAGAGTCTCCATTAATAAAATTAATCAATGAAAATTAATTTTTTCTGAGTCTTTACAGCCTAATTTTATGTATTGCGTTTTTTTAGAAATTAGTGGCTGCGCACAAAAATATAATATTAAACTTGATCCTATTATTGCTGACAATTTAAATCAAGAGTTTATATTAAATAATTTGGATAAATTTATGCAACATATCAAGTATATTGTTCATCCCTATCTTGAAAAAGATCTATTGAAGACTCGTAATATAGATTCATACCATTATATTAAAATTATATTTTATCCTATTCAATATATATCTCGTCTAGACAATATTAGATATTCTAAAGTGGCTAAGCCTACTATTATAGCTAAAGGTAATGCCCTTGTGATGATTAATTCAACATATGGAAGCAACCCTGTTGCTTTATATAGGCCTTACTCTAAGACTCGTAGATTTTCTACTTCTCTTATTAAGTTTTCGGATATCAATCCGTTAAATTTAAATGACGGAGAATTTCGTATACTTTCTAGAGTAAAAATGCCTCCTCAATTTAGATGAACTAAAAGTAATCTAGAGGAAGTGACTATTAGACCTTTCTTGGAGAAAAAGGTGCTTACCTTGGAGGTCAAATATACAAGGCTATATTTATCTCACCTAAACTTTATTATTTGAGTACAGTTAATGGTGACATTTCCAAAAATAAAGGGTTGTCTATTAATCTAATTAATTTTCATATCCTCACTAGCCCCTCTAATTTTTCATACCTCGATTAAATTAGAACACTACTAATTTTACAAACATACTTTGGTTAGATTATTTATTAATTCTTTCTCATTAGTTAGTATTAATAATTACCACTATCGTTCTGATTAAACCTTAAATATAGCTAATAGACTTATTTTCGTTTATTTAGTTTTGTTAGTTTCCCCTTACCACACCCTCGCCCATATAGGCTACCTTTTACTAACTAGTTAAATTTTCGTATTGCGCTCCGCTCCAAATATATTATTTAAAAAATGCGTGCGAAGCTAGCCGACTTCGTAGCAGCCACTAATTATATTTTCTATATATTTTTTAATAAGAATGAACTACTCTTCTGTACTAATGATTAATGGTTTAGTGTCAACCCATTGCTTTTTAGCATCAAAGATTTTTATTCTTTTACGATAATTATTAGGATTAATAAGTACATCCGGTTTAATTCCAATACTAACGTATCCTTCTGAGTAATATTTTTTAGAATAATTTTTAACACCATGCTTTAGTTCTTCACCTTTTAATAATAATTTAAAGTCTTCTTCTGTTAGCATAGCTGGATTGACTCCTCTAGATTTTACAATAAACTCTTCCTTATTATTATTTTCATTTCAATGACAATACCATATAATTTAGAAGAAATAAAATAACCTCTTAGAATTTTATAGAGCCCTCCGGGCTACTAATTTGAATTTTCCTAATTCACTACCAATGTATTTCTCAGGTAATGGAATATCAGTTACGAGACTATCAGTGTAATAGATTTTCCCTCAAGGGCGACCGTTCGGTTGCATTTTGAATTATCTCTTTTAGATTTAATTACTAAGAGTAGATCGCTTTCAGGTTATTTAACCGAATTCCAATCGGCTTACTCTAATAAATGAACTTTATTAAAGGACAATAGCCTGCCGGTGAAGGTCGGAACTGGATGGGATCTATCCTTGGCCTCCGATCGAGGAAATGAGTCACGACAAGGAAAACAGGTAATTTGTGAAGTTGAGATAAGTTCGGGTACTGTGGACCGATGGCTTATGATCAAACCGTTTTGCGGACTACTGCCATGTAAGTTGCGAGCTATAAGTTTCTGTAATAGCTCGATAATAACAAAACTTACGACACTTTCAATAAGAAAGAAAAGATCGGAAAACTTCCTTGACGGGACAGAGCTAAAACTTTTAGCTAATCAGCAAAGTGCGACACTGGTGAACCATAACGAAGTGAAGGTAAAACTTCATGGCAACTTAGTTGCGCGGACTACTAATACTAGACGTTACTTATGGGGCGGAGGCCCCGTAGTACTCGCAAGAGAAAGGAGGCTAAATACTGGGTATCTAAAAAACACTCAGTCATACTCGACTCTATCTAAGGCGCCGTCATGGAATGACACTAAGGTTGCCAAAAGATTGGAGACACTATGAAATGGAAATAAAAATGATCCTAAATTTATCAATGAAGGTTTATGAAAACTTTTACAAGATATAAACTTGTGAACAGCTGCTTATATAAAATTAAGTGGTTCTAAGGGATCGACTACATCGAGCTTTGACAACAAAACTATTGACGGGACAAGTCTTGACAGTTTAAATTCTCTAAAATTCGACTTAGTTAATGGTATTCACACTTTTGGAACAACTAAACGATTATTTATACCTAAAGCTAATGGGAAAATGAGACCTCTTGGTATTCCTCCATTTAAGGACAGAATAATACAAGAAGTAGTTTGATCTATTCTTGAAGTAATATATGAACCAATCTTTTCTAACCACTCTCATGGATTTAGACCCAGTTGCCTTACTTGTCTAAGACACGTCAAACAGAAAAGTAATGGATACACTTGGGCAATCGAAGGAGATATAAAAGGTTTCTTCGATAATATGGACATACAATCCTTGTATCAATTCTGAACAAGAAGATTAAGGATCCTAGATTCATTAGTTTGATTTATAATCTAATAAAAACTAGAGTCAAAGAAGAAGGAAAAATGGCAACTATATCCGATCTAGGTTCTCCTCAAGGCTCTATTCTTAGTCCTTTATTATCAAATATATTGTTACATGAATTTGATATATTCATGGAAAACTATATATTAAGTTACAACAAAGGTAAAAATCGGAAAATAAACCCAGAATATGTACGACTACACAGAAAATTCGGTGTACAGGCAGCTATAAAAGTAGCATACTTCAAGTATCTAGACCCGTCATTTATAAGAATGCACTACGTTAGATATGCTGATGATTTTCTAATAACAATAATAGGTCCAAAAAACGAGGCAATAGATATAAAAAACAAATCTACTGACTTCCTGAAAGATCTAAAACTAACTTTAAGCTCAGAGAAAACACTAATAACTCATTCAAGTACTAGGAAAATACCTTTCCTTGGCTACCTTATAAAGAAATCACCTAGCTACGCACAAAAATATTCTTATTCAAGAATGTACGGTGATAAATTAAAGAAAGTATCTGTGCTGAGAGGAAACCAGATCTACCTCAAACCTGATTTTAAAAAAGTAGTTAAAAAGCTAGCAGAAAAAGGATTCTGTCTAAAAAATGGATACCCTGTTCCAAACTTTACATTTTTAAATGAGACACAATACGGGACTATTATAAAGGTATCCTATATTCTAAGAGGACTAGCTAACTATTATAAGCTAGCCAGAAACTATCGAGATTTTATGAGCAGAGTAAACTATATAATTAGATACTCTACTGCTAAAATGTTTGCTGCTAAATACAGACTTTCCTCTATAGCTAAAGTATTTGCTATAGCTGGGAAAAATCTAAGCAGACCTATTAATAGTAAAAGTGTAAAGCAGGCTGCGCAGCACAAAAAAATCAACTATTGGTCAAACTGAAGAAAAAATATATAACTATCTCAAATCTATTGGGGTATCTCAATCAAAACTAAAGGACAGGTCTAAAATTACGGTTGGAATTCCATTTACAACTTTCAATGTAATACCTATACCTGATTTAGCACCCTTAAAAAAAATATTTAACCCCTCGTTAAATGAAACCTTGAATTCTAATCCTAAATCTCGGCATATAAATCCTTTAAATTCATTAAATTGAAGAGTAACTAGAACAATTAAATTATCTCAACCATCTTGTATTATTTGCGGATCTAATCAAAAGGTAGAAATGCATCACATTAGAGGTATAAAATATTTAAAGGATCAAACAGTGCTTTGATGAAAACCCTTAATAGAACACAAGTTCCATTATGTCCTCTACACCACAAAATGGCACATAAAAACGGATTAATGGCATTGCTAAGAGAACATGATGAAATATCAGAGAACGAGGATTCATTATAATTACCAAACCATAGTTAATATACGTAAGAGTTGGTGAGCTGTAGGATAGGTAACTATCTCGTACAGTTCGGAGAAGACTTTAGTAGGTTTACATTTTTATTGTACACTGAACTCTTTATTCTACTTAATTGTTTCATTTTTAGCATATGTATACTGCTATAGGAAGTTACAGCGGCAGATAGGCCAACGGAGACATTACGTACTCTATTAAATTCCTCATGGTTAGTTGTACGTCCCTTATTTAAAACTTCAATGTAATCCACACATGCTGAGTAGATACATTTTTTACAACTTCGCTGCCGTGAGTCAATAGACAACAAGTTTTAGAAATTTGCTTTTCGTCGAAGATGGGATATTTAGTTATAATATCTAAATATTCTTCGTCACTGTCAACAAGGACAGTTGTTTTCTTATCTATGTGCATCCCAAACCTACCTAGTAAAGAATTTAGTAGCAATTTAGCTATTAATCTTCTAGCCCCTTTAGTTACTTCCTTTTCTTGATAAATTGTCTCTACATAGCTTTTAAAAACGTCACTAACTCGATTAAATTGGTAACCTTTAAGTATTTTAATTTTATAACCATGCTCTAGAGCATATTCTATGTTAGGTGAAAAGAATCACCCACTAAATTTACCTAAAGGGAAAGTTAATAATCCTAAATGTCTATAAGGTAATAGGCCAAAGTAATCATCTTTAGGCGCTTGTACTTCACAATAGAAATAACCAAAAAGATTTTCCTTGGCAACATCTAAACTTTCTGTTTCGTTTTGTACTTCTATGTAGGTACACTTCTCACCAGGCTAATCCTTTAAGGCAGCATAAGGATATAATGAATTTACATCATAATAATATAAATTTTCACCGTTACCTTTATATACTTCAGAGAGACCACCATAGTATGCAAGTTTAATATCACCATAAATAGCTCTATTTTTTAAAATAGGTATATATTTTCCTTTGCCGTGGTAATGATTAGCTAAGAAAATTTTCACAGCTAAACTTGTGATCGTCAAACACTCGCTAACTTGAATATTATGATTATCATAAATTTGTTTACAAAATTCATATACTATTTCCAATAGAGTACGCAAATCACTCTCAAGATAGCTAAGACTTTCATTTTTTGTGCGAAGCCTATTTCAATTTGATATATTTAAAATTTTATATTCTTCAGGACTAATCTCTTTTTTATTAGTATTATAGAACTCAATAGCAGGAGTATTCCCCTTGTAATATAAAGTATGTTCATTAACAAAAGCATATGGAAATCAAGTCTTCTGATGTTTAGTCTTAAAACCTTCAGCCAAACGCTCTAATGACATTGGCAATATAGCTAAACTATCAACTAATACAATGCTATTCGTAACAGATTTAGATACCTGAGCTGAGATTTCTAACTTAAGTATTCTATTATCTCTTAAAATAGCTTTCATCTTGAAAAATTTTTCACCAATGGCTTCGTTATATTCACTCAAGATTTTTAAAATAAAAATAGCATCATAGCCTCCTAAATTATGCGTATAGAATAATGCCTTGTGGTATTTAGTTTTAAGCATCTCTTTAATGCAATCAACTACAATATTATCAGTAGGTGAAGGGGTTTTTCCTTGTTCTAAGTAATAAGTATTAACATCAGGTTTTGATAGATGAATATTATTCCCACAGTAAGCAAAACCTAAAGCATAGACCTCATTTTTAGCATTAGTTTGATTATAATAAGTTTCAATATCAAACGTGCCAATATGTTTGTTAAAGGTATTATGTGTTTTTCCTTAGGGGGAAAATATCTTATAAGAGGTAATTTTATAAAACTTGCTGTACGCACTATTTTATTATTTCTAACAGTGATGGCCCCATTACTCTTAGGATTATGACGAATAAAAGTATTAGCATCTATTTGTTCATCAATAAAACTATCAATATGATTATTACCTTCCAAAGTGAAAACTTCTTTTTTAGTTTTATTAGGAGAAAGCTCGGTAACTACACGTTTAACTTTATTATCATAATCTAAGTAGGTTTTAGTAGAGTATACTCTTTTTCCATAGCAACTTTCATCTAGAGTTAGAGGAAGAATCTTATTTTGGAAAGCACTTCTAAATTTCTTAATATTACCAATATTACGTTTTAATCTAAGATGATTAACCTGATCAATAGGTGGAGTGGCGTGGTTAAACTCCGCAGGTAAAGAAGTGAAAGTAATAGAAAAACAATCAACTTCAAACTCTTGATATTCTTCCATGTAATCGAAAATACACCCTATTAATCTAGTATAAAACAGATTAAGGTTCAAAGGCGCATTATGACAAACGTAATAAACTATTTTCGAAAGGGAAGTGGGTAAGTACTTCTCCATTCGTAATAAACGAAAATTTGGAAATAGTTCCAACCCTATTGGTTTTATATAAACCAAATTACTTAATGTTAAGAATATCCCAAGATTTAATGATAAGGCTTCATTTATTGTTTATTGAAACAAAATATATGGTGTTAAGACTTAAAGGTTTTAGTAGCCCGGAGGGCTCGAAAATCTAAAAAAAGATATATTAAAAAACCACGTAAGAAAAAAAAAATACCGGAAATTAAGTAATCACTTTAGCATATTATTTATTTAATGTGGCCTTAAAGATCGCTGCGCACACTAGTTGAGCTTTAGCAATAGAGTAATATTAGCGATTTCTTTAAAAGTTTAAGTAGTTTAATTGGTTAAACGTATTAGTTAGATTTATAATAAGATAGTATAAAACTAATAAGATGTGAGTTCGACTTTTACCTTAAACAAACTATAACTTTAAGCTTTAAATAAATAAAGCTTAGACATCATAACCATAATTTTTAAAATATATAGTTGTTATATAAATAAAGACTAGATCTTGAGATATATAAGCCGCTCTAATAACTGTTGCGAATAAAACTTAGTAGTTAGCGTCAACCCCTACCTGTATAATGCTATTTTAATAGATATACTTTAGTCAAAACTAGAATGTCGATTTAGACAGCTTCGCTGAAGACTATAATGACTTAACACTTAGACTAAAAAGAATAGTGTATGAGGAGGAAAGCTGTTAAAGTAATTAACTTATACTTTCTAGTATTACTCTCTCACAACAAAAACCTATCAATAAGGTTTACCCGCCTTCGTGTTTAGCACAAGTAGCCTTATTTAACTTAAAGTCTATGAGGTAGTTTCCAGTTTCCATAGTAACTAACTAAGTTTATACTAATAGTGCTTAGAGATGGGGAATTGGACCCCTTATATTTAATTTATTAATTCTCTAAGTTTTAAAACAAGTAACTAAGAGTTACCTTTACTAAATTCGTCTGTTATAATTGAATTTATCCTTATTCAACCCAGTAATTCTTGCTACTACAGTATCAAATAAGATTAATATTAACAATAGAGTTAGCTTTTTATGTAGATTAAGATCTTTAGAGTATCACTTAAATTTTATTTAGTAATAATAGACTCATGTTTAATTTTAACTATGCTTTGTTAACAAAGTAGGTAAGGCAGACAAGACTGTACTATAGAATAGGTAACAAGCTGTAGAGTGTTGTATTTAATTCTACTACTAATCCATTAGTTAAATAAATGTTAATCACGATCATCGACAATGTCTTCTTTGAGGATTATGCTGAAGAACTGGAATACTAATGTGACTTCAGTAATATTAGAGTTGTTTAATCCAGTTAAAGAATGACTCTAGCTTTTTGAAAATAAATAATAAGGTTCAAACTAAACTATACTGTAATTATATAGAGAATCTTACCGTAATGGAATTAGGAACTGAAATTAAGTCTATCTAAGTATATAAGAAACTCAGCTGTAGTCTATTATATTTCAAGCCAAAGGAGTATTAAGATTTATATCCCTAAAGCAAGCGGAGGTAAACTAAGACCCTTTAGCAACACATTCTATTTATAATAGAGCGAGCCTTACTAATGTTATTGAGATTAACAATTGAGCCTACCTAACTAGGAGACGAATACTCATTTGGCAGGCTTCAGACCAGGAATAAAATGTAATCAACTCACTGCATACGTAAATATTCAACTAAAATATAACTAGTAAAGAAATATCTAAAAAGCATGCTGACTTCGTACGCAGCACAAAAAGGATATCTAGATTTTAAGATAGCTAAGACACTAAAGCAACCAAAACTTAAACAATAGATAAACAGACCTAAAGATCTTCCCTAACTGGCTCATTGCAACTTCTAAACACCGGGGGGGTGAACTAACGGATTGAATTGGGACTTACACTAATCCTGGACATAATTCCACAGCTCGGCTTAGAGAGAGAGAAGATAAAACGCCTGACTAGTAATCTTAATAACTACCTAGAACCATCACAATAATTCATAAAAATAAATCATATGATTAGAGGGTAACTACTTTTCGCCCTCGCCAGCTTCACCTAAGAAGAACCCTCGATGTTTACATCTGAAGGAGAATAGGAAAGTACTTTATGAATAAATATGCTCACAGTTATTTCGACGTATTCCTTCGTCACTTAACGAGGTTAATCAAAACCACCCAGGAGCCTTATACGAAAAGAAATCTTCTACATACAGAGTGTGACTCGCCAGCCCTACTATTAGCAACGAATTTTCGAACAAGGAAACTTTAAGTAAATCCTCTCTCAATATTCTTAATTTAACTAAGCTTAATTCACCGAGCATTGTAGTGAGTATTGACACACCAAACAAACAAAGATTTAACAATATTCTCCCAGGGGGGTTAACAGCAGCTGAATCAAAGAGCTTTATTTATAGCTAAGTAAAGAGGGGATAACCTAAGTAAACTTATGTTTAAACAAAAAGCACATTTGTCCTCAAAGAAAAAATAGTAAAATAAGAAATGGAGCTAGAATTAACAATAGTATTCGAATTTGTGTAACAGCTACTAGATGAAGATCTTGATCTTATTATTAGCTTAATAAGAGCTATTTATATTAATTAATACTCTATCCTCTTGCTGCAATATGCAACTAATCTTAAATTTAGTTTTTGTGTTTTTTTTTTGGCTGACGTAGTAGCACAAAAAAAAACCAACCGGCGAAGCTTTGCGCTCCAAATATATTATTAAAAAAAAAGAATGCAGCCACTAATTACAACGTAGAGCTCGTACCTATTGAAAAATGACTGGAGAAATTGGGGGATGATCCCAAATTAACGATATGCAAAATCGCAGTTTTACCAATTAAACTATATCCCCTTTATAAGCGTCGCCGTCACCTTTTGCATAAATGTAAGGAGAATCTAGTAGGCTAGCTCAGCTTTTTTTGTTTAAGTTCTAAAAGTCGCCTCATTTTATATTAGATTTAATAGTTGCGATAGGGCGAAGGTAGCGATAATACATCTGTATATTATTTTAGTGAACACACCTTTATTTTTATTAAATATTAAGAGCATTAGCTCTCACCCAGTACGTAGTAGGTCAATGACACTTAATTTCTATCTCTAAAAAATTATAAAAAGGAAAAATGTGCAAGAAGAAATCAAGCGAAGCGAAGAGTAATTTTGGGCTGCGAAGTCTGTCTGCCTGCTATTAACATATAAATTCAATTCAATTCAAATAAAGTATTTTGTACTAATATCTAGAGAGTGACTTGAACACTCACGGGGCTAATCCCAGATTATTTTAAGTAATCACTGTCTACCTATTCCAGCACCTAGATTTTTTGTTGTTATTTTTTTTGTGCTTTTCTGCCTATTTGTATTTGAATTAATATTTGTATTTGTATTTTGTGATCGTAGTAGTCAGCTTATTTTTTAAAAAGTATAGCTACGCACACTAAAAATGCCCGGTGGGCTAGCGAAGCGAAGCGAAGCGAAGCGAAGCGAAGGGAATGGAATCTTATTTAACTTGTAAAGATTAAAGATCGAGTTGCAAAGTAAGCTTTAGGATAAGCTTCGCACACAAAATCGATCTTTAGTTTTAGGGCTAAAGTGACTTGAACACATATTATTGCTGTTATGAGCAGCATGCTTTACCGATTAAGCTATAGCCCCTTTTAATGGATAATATAATATAACTGTGACTAAACGTATTTTATGCTATAAATTTTACTATAATATTATTGACTAAATAGTTATCATAATCGTTTTTGTTAGTTATCATTAATCATCTGCAATACTAGGCGATTTCGGCTTTAGACACTATAAAGAATATTATTAATTCTTTCGTTTTTCATTCAAGTATTCTAAAGATCCTCGGATCTTAGATTTCAATTATTTACTATTACTTATACATAGCGATATTTGATCTCTTCATCAAGATTGATTAATCCATTTTTTTTCAAGAGAGTATAAAGTACTTCCCTCTCCTCATTATAAGCTTTAAGCTCATTGGCTGTTCGATATTAAAGCGGAGTCAACTAGGTTGGCTTAGGAGATCCTCTCTTGTTCTGTAAAGTTAAGGAATGAATTCAAACATTAATCGAAAGATCTATTTAAATGGTTTTAATTCATAACGTGATAGGACAATTTAATTTGATTATTAAGTGTAAGAATTAGTATGCTACGCATAGAATATAAATAAAAATATAAACGCACTAAAAAAATAAAAAATAAATAAAGAAAAAGTAGTATTGAAATCTGCAGGTAACCGTTAGGTATAACCTTAATAGGGTTACAAATCTATTATCTACTTGTACACGCGGATAAAGGACTTGCACCCTTATCTTTCGGGCATGAACCGAACATGTTACTATTACACTAACCCGCTTTAAGTTATACTAGACTAGACTAGGCAGGGTTCGAACCTGCGTTGGTAGCATCGAAAGAGCTATGTCGTAACCACTTGACTACTAATCCTTGTTTCTCCGTTTTGTCTTAGCATACTTTGTAAGTAAGCTAGTCTACATTAAGGCTAAAATTAAACAAAGATATTTGTATTTTATAAAAAATTAAGATTTAGTAATCATGCATCCTACTGTGTCAGGAGCGCTTCGCACAAAATTTAATAAAATGGCCTATCATGGGTTGGCCCACAAAGTGGTGTTCTAAGTATAGGAGGCTGGAAACTCAGCATCCTTTGTTTTTTTTTTAAGTAGATTTTCAAAATTGTTAAAGTTTGTTTATATTTCTATTAGTTCTAACTTTTAAAATCTGCACTTTTAACCTTAATACCCAATATTAAGTATGCCTACCCACTAATGCAATACTCAGCCCTCAAAAGATAAAACGCGGCGCGGCTATTTAATCTATCCCTATTAAAGTAGGGGATCGGATCTATCTTTAACTATGCTCTACCATACTTTCAGTAAAACTATTGTTAATACTAATCCTGTGAATTTCTGCCGTGTTCAAGATTGTTATGGTGTAACGGCTTAGCATGTAGATCTTTTAATTAGCTTATTAAGAACTTTTTATATAAATTTATACGAGCCCACCGGGCTACTAAAGAAGGTTACATTAAGGAATTTGATGATTTCTTAATTAATTTTTTATGCGAAACATATAGAATAAATAGAGATAATTTCGACGAGAAGAATAGAATTCTAATAATAGAAAGAAAAGATTTTTAAGTTCCCCCCTAACAAATTAGATAATAATGGGAAAGAATTAATTAAACAAGAGATAGCTATTAGGAATTTAGGTAAAGCTACTTTATTAAGCTGACGTAGTAGCACAAATAATAGTGGCAGTCTCATCGTTAGATAATAGGTTGAAATTATCACAAATTACTAATTAAGTATCTAAAGGTCTTTAAATTTCAAATTAGACTTATTTAATCTAAGAAGTCTAGTATCAAAAGTCTACCTACTCAAATTAGCTATAGGCAGAGAATATATTATCTGTATTAGATAATATAAAGCTAGTGTAATGATTATCTATTAAGTTTGTGTTAAGTATATTTATTAGTTTAATATAATAAACTAAGATCATTGTTAGCATATATATAGTCTAAGACCTGGAGTAGTTAACTTTGAACTTCTGTGAAGTCTAAATAGTAGTCCTACTGTAACAGGCTGTAAACTCAACAGGCTTTAAGTGTTCGATTCTTTTGTCTTCATTCACTATTCTTCAAATACAATAAAATCTCATGAAAACTGCTTTAGTTAGCAAGTTTTATAAAAACCTACTCAACTAGCTCACAACTAAAATAGTAAGGCTAGCGCATGAAATTACTAAGTGTAATAGCTGCTACCTTAGTTCGAATCATAATAATTAATTAATCTTAATTAAAAAGTTTTACTTTATAGCTAAAATTAAGGTTCAATTATAAAATACTCTAGTTGAAACTTAGTTATTGTCTAAGTCTGTTACTGATTGTTGTTAAAAAGGATTGACTAGTCATCGTTGGCGCCAACCAACCATCGTTTTAGCTTCTAATATTAATAGTATCTTTCTTTATACTATTACAAATATTAGATTCCTATCTATATACTTTCTAGTAGAATTGATTAATATATATAGCTAATATAGTTAATAATATCTCAAGACGACGAATCTTTAAGAACTTTCATTTGTCTAGATGATCTTAGCTTTAAAATTGCTTCTTCTATTCTAGTGATCTAATCTTCTTTTTTTATTTTTTTTTTTTATTATTATGGAGCGCTATAAAAAAAAATGGGATGAAAACCGTTCGACTCTAGTTCTTACTTTCGCCTATCTAATTACAGAAAGAATAGTCATAGACAATCTTGAAATGTTTAACTAGTGGGCTAAGAGGAATAAGAGCCCTCTAAGAGTCGATGCTCTTAATATTTTATATATTACCTTGTCTATTTTCTTACATAATATAAAGTCTCAGTTCACCCCCACTTAATTTCAGTACTCAACTCAATGAGTATAATTTTAGTTTCCCGGTCAGCTAATAATTCTTAAGATTCTTTAGATTTTCTATCTATATTATTTTTATATAAATCTACAACGATAACTTTGTAGCATTCAACCTCTCCAGCTTAAAATAAGAACTAGACAACTGTAGTGGTTACAGTTTATTCACGAATTATGTTTATTAACTCATATATAAACTCACGAAGTACGGAACGCTAAACATTTTTATACTTCTAAGGCTTATAGTTGTTGTTTATTGTAACTAGCTAGCTAGCTTACTTCGGAGAAGCCACGTTGAGTAATAACAAAGTTTTAGACTAAAATAAGAGATGTTTTACTATAAACTAGCAGAGTAAGTCCCATTAAGTCTAAACGAAAATAAGTCTATTAGCTATAATTAAGGTTTAATCAGAATCAAATATCTTTTAGGAATATTTCAATATTATTATCTGCATACTCTTTTTACTCTAATAATATATTAGGGATAAAGCGCTTAACCACATTATTAAGTTTTTAGGCGCAGCAGGTATTTATTTTAGTAAAAATTGACTAACTTTTTAGTCCATAATTAAATTTATAACTAGTATAACCACGATTTATTCTTGTGAGTAGTTGCATCATTAACACGGTAAAATGTCTGAGCAAATTATAGCACTTAATTCTAATATTAATAATTAGTGGCGGCTTTTAAAGCACAAACGCTAATAATTTTAATACTCTCAATACTCATCTTTTATCAAGATCAAATATTGAAAAATTAGCAATCATGAGGCAAGAGGACTGTTACTCTGAAAGTATAAATAGCATTAAGGAACGGCTAGCTCTTTATAGTCCTGGGCTAACATACCACACAGCTAATATACTTTATTAAGTAGCTGCGCACAAATTAAATCTAGTACTAAAGAATATGACCCGATAACGTGTTTCTAGCAGGCTGACTTCTGTCTTTTTAGAGCTTGCGCCTACTTTGTAAGAACGCAGCACTAATGATGAATTATAATAATCATAATACTTTAATATTATTAATCTTAACAATATGATTATTAAAGAGTATATGAGATACTTAGTAATTTATGTATTAGACCTCCCTAGACGATCCAAGATAATCTGAGCTACGTGAATAATAGATTTGAAGACAATTCAGCCTTAGGATTATTTAATAAAACCCTTTCTATATTAGTCTTAATGGGAATCTATCTTGGTATTGTAGCAATGATCACACCAGCTACTAAGGTTTTAATCAATGTAGCTAGCACACTATCTATTATTCATAATATTACTATAATTTAACATTAGAGTGTTCCTGTTAACTCTAGCAATAGATTGAGGTGAATAATAGAGTTTAACTTAGAAATATCAGATTTTGTGCCGCATCTATAAAATAAGTGGTACTAAATAGTTAGTGTTAAGATTATTTATAAGTTCTTAGTTGAATTTATTAAAAGACAATTTTGTTAGCATTGTAGCCTGGGGGCTGAGGGTCAGGTATTAACAAAAAAAAACATAGAATAACACTAATTCAGCAAAGGTGTTATTTAGAAGTTAGTTTAATACTTTAAGCTAACCATAGTTAGTATAGACAGGCAAAGCTAGAGAGGCTAACTTCAGCTGTAGTCAGATTCATAGTTTCATTAGTAGTAGAATAAACTAAAGGCTTTCTTTAATACTATAAAATCACAATAGAACTACTGTAGTTCTCTCAACTAGCGGAGCTAGTTCCTAAATAAACTAAATTGTAAGGCTATCCCTCTTTAGTAGTTGATGATCTAATAACCAAATAGACTGAATACCTAATTACTGAATAATAGAAGACTATTGTTAGCGAGCTCTGCGACTATTAGAAGTTCTAATGAGATTCTCTAGCTGGGCATAGATACTTTCAAATACTGAAAGTCAATAGGTTTAAATTATCAAATTACTTATTAAATAACCAATGACTAAGATTGTGCTAGCAGTGGCTAATTAGTAGCCCTTGCTGACGTAGTAGCACGAAATAGGGCTCGGAAATTGTGTTTCTGACAACGGAGTTAGCCATTAAGGAAAGCTTAATGTTGAACAAAGCCTCTCCAAAAAAAAGTTAGACCTAATCAGGATTGTAGATTAAAGCTGGTTATACTCAGAATAATTAATATTAATTAATAGTTTTACTAAAATAGCTAGAATTGTGATTCAAATATAAAATACTCGTCGTTGAGACTATGACTAAGCCTACTAGGTTTGACTAGCCATCTCCTACTATTGTTTAGCTAAACTTATTTAACTTTTATTAGAATTAGTTAGCCACTAAAGTACACTAATTAAATCGATAAAATCTAAAGATAACTCTAGATTCTAGTATTAAATCATTAATAATATAGCTAACATTAAATTCTCAACTATTCGAATCTTTAAGATATTATAGATGATCTAAGCTTCTAGCTGAAGTAAGTCTTTTATATTTATAATCTAAATATTATATTTATATTAGTTATAGTGTAACTATAACTATTACTTTATGTAATATTAACTAAGTGTAATAACTTTAATATTTGTGTTTAATAGAACATAGTCGTCATCACATTAGGAAGTACTTAACTTTTTAGTTTTAATTGGTGCGATTAGTTACTAGGATAAACACTTTTCAAACTCGGTGAGCCTGTCTATAGTCTATGTAAAGACTTAGATTAAATATTTGGTTTTTATACATGTAAGAGTAAAACACAACTAGAATACTTAAGTATTACTACTCGTCTTAGCCTTGAGGCAAGCTACTTAGTTTCGCTATCTAATTACAGAAAATAATAAAGACTAAGACAACCAATTAAATGTTTAACTCACCGTGGCTAATGGACTATGAGCTTTCTTACTCAAACAAAAGTATCAGTTCTCCATTAGTCTATACACTTAACTCTATGAGTATAATTTAAGTTCACTAAGCAATGTCTAATAGTTATAGTATTTACCTTAATGTTAATTAGATTACCTATCTATTTTATTTTTGTAATGCGTATGTAGTCGCCTACTTTGTACTACGTAGAAGCTATAAAATAAAATCTAGTTGGATAACTTAACTAGCTATGGGAAACGAGACCTCTGTGGCCTATAGGTTATCAAATGTTTACACAGTACACCATTAATATAAAATTTCGTGCGTAGCTTGGCAAATCTATCTTAAGATTGTACCTAGTTAGCTACATTGATGCATTCATATAGTTAATTACATCTATAATATTCAGCTTAAAACAAGAACAATGACAACAGTGTCGTTACTAGGATCGCTTGCGCACACAAAATTATCTATCATTAACATTTCGTTAACTCCCAATCTAAGATCGCGTAGGCTTACATTAAAAAGCCTGAAGATAATACTTTAATTTGTGGTTAGCGATGACCTCTTATTTTATCCTATTCTAATAGTTGTAGTTGATAATATTGCCACTAATTATACTTTAGTTGTTTAACTGTGGTCTTACCCTTGCCTCAATATTAATTGAGCTGTATAATTTATTAACGGCTACTACGATCAGATCACTCTGTTACTATAGGAATTACTTCCCTTAGGCAATTCCACGGTAGCTGTCTGTGCGAAGCTTTCATTTCCTACAAAGTCAGCATGGTTTCCTCCCCTTTTTTTTTATTATTATAATAATAAAAAAAAAAAGTAAAGTAAGTGAGAGCAATAATCAATTAACTTTAAGTAGTAGAACTTTAACTTTAACCTTAGATGCAGACGAAGTAGGACAGAACAAGGTTCAAACCAAATCGTTTCAGTTCAACTTTGTCCCCCTAGTAATTATGCTATGAACGGCCTAGGGCTTTCCCTTAACCTAACTCTACGTCCGCCAATATGTTTGATTAATATTGATTCATTAGACTGAATTGGATTGGATGAAAACGCCCTCGCACTAGTAAAGCCCAATGGGAGTATCGCACTTCCGTCTATTGATTACAAAACAATTGCATTACTTTTATGCTAATCAGGCGTGTATTGATATATGTATAAATAGTAAATTATTAAATTAGTACTTTAATCTTTCAAATCTCAAAATTCTTACAGATAAAGCCTATTGTTCGTAATATTATATTACGTATATTTAAGAAATATCTTAAGAGAAGCTTCGTGCCTATATGCTTTCAGCACTTATCAATAACCAACTTAGCTTTCCTGCCGTGCTTACGTCATACATTATCTTAGTGAAAGACACACTCCTATGTATTCTATTCAGAATACAGATATCTATATAAAACATCTATATAAATATTTAATATCTAGGTAGGCTTACTAAGAAGCCCACGTGTAAACAACAGGTAAACCATAGGTTGGTAACTATAGTTTAACAAGTTAAACTCTTCTTGTTCCTTGCGTACAAAAGTTAGTTCTTATTTTATTCTAATTCCCTCTAGAAGATAGAAACCATACTGTCTCACGACGTATTTACAAAGTGTTATCATATATTTAGTAAATATATTTCCAGATTTTACAAAAAGGTTCAGACTATGTCATCATATAACTAGATAAGATAAGATAATAGAACGAAAATATCTTAACTAAACTAAACTAAACTAAATAATCTTGCTTAAGTTCTATAGCAAGATGAAGCTAGCCTTCAGCTAGCTTAATTAATTGTTTGTTGAATAATATAGATATTCTATATTCAATGTACTAGACTTATCGAATAAATATGTAGGGCTTTAATTAGGATTATAGCTGCTGCTTGTATGCGTAAAGCTTGTGTATCCCAAGACAGCTAGCTCACCTGTCAGTAGTCGTTGAACGTTTTTATATGAGTATAACATAACATATAAACTTCGCTTCAAGTTTACCTACTACACTGTAGGTAATTCTTAAAATTAACCCTATTTTCTTAAACATTAGTTAATAACTAATAATTTCTGGGCTAAATATTTTACCCAGCTCATGTAACTTTTTAATCGACGAACAGTCGCACCCTGCACAGTTCCTGCATCCGTGAGGATAAGTTAAGCCGACATCGCAATATAAATAGATATATTACCATTATATTTTATAATATTACAGTATATTTTATTATATTATATAATATAAAGAGAAAGTATGAGAACTTTCATCCTTAAGTTGCCTTAAGGTTTAGATCATTTCTTCATCCAGCAATTAAGGTGTATTTAATAAAAATCTGGATGTTGGCGTGTGATCGTTGAAGGGTATAAATTTCAGGCGTAGCCTCCTTCGGCTGCCGAAAATATACTTCCCAGCTAGTTTACCTTTCGGGCGTAGCCGAGAATATTCTAGCTAACAGCCAACTACTAATTACATATTACTATGCAAAACCCCCGATGTCACAACACAACACAATAACAATCAATCACAATCACAATCACAATAACTATAACTATTACTACTACAATTCGAGCCTAATTAACTAGAATCTATTAATCAGTTGTTATAAAGTAATTTTGTGTATTAATAAGTTTATGTATTATTTTAATAGTGTATTGTTTAATTCAAGGTGCCAAACAGCGCACTCATTTTGTACACTCTTGCGCAAATTAGCCTGTTCTATATGTTATCACATTTGTATAATATTTCCATTGCTTTCATAATGGTTCAGACTATGTCTTCATTTTTATTTATTTTATCTACTTTAGCCCTACAACCTTAGGAGGCGGTGAGGATTAGAAGCAGAAAACACATATATAGTAATCCTTTAATATTTGTGCGAAGCTTATCTGGCTGCTCCTATTCAGCCTTTTACAGCAAAAGCACCGATTCTACGTTTTGACGTAGCTAATGAATAAGAAACATTAGAATTAGAGTTTCCTCTGTATAAAACAGAGCTTATACCTTTGAATGAAGAATCATAATTCTTTAACCCACCTTTTCACTTCATAGAATAGATAGATCTATCAGCTCTATAACGCTTAGTCAATCTACCTTTTACAGATATTCTAATACCGCGAAGATTTTTATAGCCTATAGAATTCAAAACTCTTTTATGTATTTCTTTTTTACTGTTCTTTAAGCTAAAGACCCTTCTATCGTAATTAGCTAGCGATGGACACTGTAGATCCTGATCCGATGAGTAAGGATAGTAAGTATTATGTACTTTCTTTAATAACCCATCTAAACTACTAAGATCTTTTATATGAGAAATAATTTTTAAATCTTTAAATTTATTTAAGTATAAATCAAGTTGGTTTTGATCATTAACTATAGTTCTTTCTTTAATTGAATTTATTTTAGGTAAATTAGCTCTATTTAAAAGGCTAAGCATGCTCTTAATATGATTAATTCTTGTCTTCTTTAGTTTTAAAGCTAAAGCTTTAGTAAATAAATCAGTATGGTATGCTATCGATTTTAAATTAATTATATTATATTCTATTTTCTTTCCAATTATTTTATTTAAAATATTACTTAATTTTGGTAAAAATATTTTATTGTTAAATTTGTATTGATTAAGAGAATACAAAAATTCATATTTTCTTATTAATCTTAGATAAGTTCTTCAATACCTATTTATAATAACACTTCATACTTTTTTAAGATAAAGATTCTTCACAGAAATAAATTGATTAAGATATTCTAACTTACTAAGTAAGAATTTTCTTCTAGTACGAAGATCCGTTGGGTTAGCTGAGAAAGTAGAATCGTTATTTTGTGTTTTTTTTTTATCGGCGCAGCGCGAAGCACTACCTAATGTTAAGTAAATCTTCTTTAAATTTCTTTTATAGAAAAAGTAGTAACGTTTAATTAAGTTTTTACTTATTTTTTTTTTAATTCTTAAATATTTATTCTTTAATAATTTCTTTTCTCGATTAACGGTAAATACTGTAATAATTGCTTTATAATTTGTATGTTTAATCTCAGCATTACTAACATATATTCTTCGTAAAAATTTACGTCTTTTTCTTAATAATATAAACTTATTATGCAACACTCTCCTACTAACTTGTAGTTTGTGGTCGGGGATTGAAGCACGACCTAATCTAGCACCTGTCGCTTGGTGTTTGAAATACAAATTAAAATAACTTTGGATTATTTTATTTATATTTACATCGTTCATTGGTATATTTTTTAAATTATTTTTATTATAAGAATAAACAACATTTTTTCATTCTTTAGAAAATGAAGGTAAATATTTAGTTTTTCCTATGTCTCCAATTTTATTCTTGTGTTTAACAGTTTTAGCATTAATATTTAAATTATTCGTAAATATATTCAATTTCGGCGTAGTCATATCTATTATAGTTTATTTTATTTTATTTTATTTTTTAATATGTGTTGCTACCTTGTAGCGCTACGTAGTCGCATTTAGTATGCAATAAAAATGTTGGGTAGTTAAAAAAAGGATTATTGTGTTGTAGGCTGCTATATATAAAAAACACTAAAGCTATCTTAATAAAATCAAGATAGGCAAAAGTCGTTAATCGTAAGTCATGAAAGCAGCAGCAGTCTATGCATAACACGCACCTTATAGTCGTTGAACGTTTTTATCTTAAAATTATGCTAAGATAAAATTCGCTTCAAGTTTACTATTATTAGTAATTCTTGAAATTTACCCAATTAATATTAATTATTTTAGATGCAGAACTATAACTTTCGTTATTACTACAGTAAAATATTAAAGGACTAACATCCCTAGCGTAACTTTTCCAATAATCTTTGTTCTTTCCTTGATGCAACAAATGATCCTATGCCCTGCTTACGCAACTGTAAGATTTGTAGATAATCAAACAGTTAGGCAGGATTAAGCCGTTGAGCTTTTTAGATATTGTAAACATAACTATTAAATTAATAGCTAAATAATATTAGATTACATCATAATATTTTTTCTATCTCTAATTTCAATATAGTGAAAATCCTACCTAATCTTAACTATAGCTACATAAATGCAAATATAATTAATTTAATATGATGAAAAATAAGAATAATTCTTATTCAAAATAGCAAACAAGATAGAGCTAGCTAGCCCTATCATAAAATTTTTAGACACTCCTGTTTACTCTTTACAGGGTCTGTGCCCCACATAAACTGTCTTCTAGCGATAGTTCCTTGCCAAAGGGTACAAACCATTAAAAAATAGTAAGTTGAATTAGGCTGATCTACTAATCTAAGAGTATTGAAAATTATTTAACTAAAATACTAAGTAAGTCAATTAAATAATTATCAGCTTAGATTCCTAAACCAATTCATTCATATGAAAGAAAAATAAAGGTTTCTCAGTGTCATCTATCGATTACCTTATAAACTGAAAATTGTCTAACATAATCTATAATTAGAAACAGTGAAGCTGCATAGGGTCTGTCGAGATAGGTAGGTTTATTGCTAAACTTTCCCCCTCTAAGAACCGTACGTGCGACTTTCATCGCATACGGCTCAAGTTTTATTATAGTAATTAATTAATTATTTAGTATAGATAATCTTAAATTTATCAAAAAGTGGAAATATTATATTAATTAAGTCTTCTCTCTGGCTAATTTAATACTTATAACCCTTTTGTTTCTCTATTGTCTATTACAACATTACCTACTTTAAAATATTCTTTTAGTATTTTTACTATATAAAACCAGTTCTAAGTTAGCATTCTTTCGAATTAGTCATAAACCTATTCTTCGCGGTTACCGCAATGACATTCGCTTTTTAGAACATCCTCTGCCCACTAACGCACATAAAATCTCGCGATTTTACTTCCTTATGTTTTTACTTTAAGGACGTTATTGGGTTTACCTAGTTTATAATATAACACTATTTACTATTACCTTAGGATTTCACTATACGTATGTTGAGATTAGACCCATTAATAAACAAACGAAAACTTATTTATACAATCAACGTTTAATAAAATTTATATCTTTTTATTTAAACCCTCTTACGCTTTCTTAGTGAATTCAAGTTAATTATCCATAGTAATATTAGCTCACTCACCTTTGTCTACCCTTCTATTAAGGTATTAGTTCCTTTGTTTGAGAGAGAGGAGAAGCTTTCTTATTTTTATAAAAACAAGGCGAGCAGAATAATCTATTGGGTGGGCTTTACACAAAGAAATTACTTCCTATGCATACCACTTGAGCTCTAATAATGGGTTATTAGGTGGAATCTCACCACATTGTTATATTATACTTACTAGTCGCACTCTCGTCTAACTAGAGGTAAGCAGTATCTGCCAATTCTGATTAACTAAAGGTTATCTTACCACTGTGTCAGTGGCTATCTATATTTTTTTTTAAGTGTTAACATAGGTGTTTATAGATGATCCTTCCCTCTTACGAATTTCATTTCGTTACAGAATCCAACTGTACATTTGGACAGACATCTCAGTCTAACCCTGGCGATCCAGTCTGTAGCGACATTTACAACTGCCGACGGTCTATGGTTAGGAATACCGTTAACCGTTTTCACCTAATTTTTCTGTAAATTATAGAACTATTCGGTTGTAACCTTCACTAAGTTCCATTTTACTTTTTATCTGTGTCGAATTCATTATAATCTAAATTCCATGAGGCCGGCTATGTACGTTCTCTCTTGAATTGGTACTGTGGCTATAGTATTACTTTCAAGCTTTACGTTATTACTCACCTAAAATCTAAATCTGTAAAAATAAAAGTGTTACTATAATTAGCTTCACTTTTATACTAGTGAATACTAGAGGCATCCCTTTTGCTACTTCTTTTTTTGGGACGCTTAGTTTAGTTTTAATTAAGCCAGATACAATAAAAGTTTTATGAAGTTTGGTTTATAGAGATTATAAAAAGATCCTTATTTTTTCAAAAGTAAGTTTACAGAGTAAGATTTTCACTTACGCAGCGAGATTATAAATTAATAATCGGCACATTTACACTGCTATTCCAATTTCACTGGGTCAATCATAGAGACAGCTGGTGTATCGTTATACCATTCCGTTACACAACTTTAGCCTTGGTATTATACTATACTTTTAGGCTAGGTTATTGTGATTATCTTTAAGCTTAACTTACTAATTTTTCAATTAAGCGCCACTTTCGTGGTGGCTAGAGCACACCTTACAATGTTTAGTAAACACAGGAGAAGCATCTGCTCGTTGCTCTTTTACACTTTATATAATATAAGAGGTATCTTAGATCCGCGGTAACCTATTATTCTTTCGAATATCTCTTTTGATGTTACCATACCCTATGAATTAGATAGGCCATTCTAGTAATTTTATACTAAAACTTGGTTAAAAGAGCTTTAAGGCGTCCCCGGAGTTTGCTTCTTTTATTGCACAATAAATCAGTTTCCTAAACTGATTATCTATTAAATATACATTTTTATTAACTATCTACTAATTTATTTCTAAAGTTAGTCAGTCAGTCATGTTCAGCAAGCTCAGCAAGCTCAGCAAGCGAGTACTATTTAATAGTCGGTATTTTAATCATGCAAGACCGCATTTAACGGCCAAGGCATTTCGCTACCTTAGGCAACCAGAATTAAATTTATTTCTTTAAATTCTGGGTGGACCATCTCATCAATTTACAACTTTATAAATAAGTATTATAATATTCAGATGCTACTCTGAAGGATGTATTATAATTTCTGTGCACTAAAGTAGTACTTGACAGGTAAATTGTTCGGCGTATGGCCTCTGAAGATTTTAAATAATTAAGCTAAGTAAAATTTAGCTCCAAATTTTAACTATTATGATTAACTATGTCGGGACAGAGGTCAAAGTTTTATTTCTATTCTCATTTAATTTATTTATAATAAGAGCAAACTTATAAAATACTTCTCCTTTAAACTTACTAGAGTTAGTTATTACATACTTTACAAAGAAAGGTAATACTAAAGTTTGTAAGTATTGAGTTCCTTTTAGCGAATATACTCAGAGGTCTTCTGATCCAGACTAGTGGGCACAAAATTTGTAATTCTCATCCAGAATTAATTTATCTAATCTTTCCTGCTGATTGGGGCTAGTGAGAAGTTTTCTACTGCTTACTTTTGTTAGTAAGCTTACTTTAACTCTACATCAAGTTCCGTTCCAGCAATTAGCCGAATTTAAATAGGACCCTATTACGAACCCTCACGTTAAGGCCGCCTTTAACCGGGGTTTCCGTCAACATCAAATAGTAAAATATTCAATTATTTCTGTTAACCAGCCGGCACCGGGCAGATTTCACACTCTATACTTAGATTTGTCATCTTTCAGCAGAGTGCTGTGTTTTAATTAAACAGTCGTACACCGCTATTTTATGCTTCTTCCTCTTTACTCGATATTAATCAAGAATAATGAGCCCTCCTTATTCCGAAGTTACGGTAGTCAATTTGCCGAGTTCCTTTCGCTCTATATATTTTATCCTTAATGCTTAATTATGTTTTAGGATTAGGCTAATATAGTCTACCATCATTAGGATAGTTAATAACTATAGTATTGATTTTTATTAAGATTTAGTTCTTTATCCTAATTCCAAGTTTTCCCTGGGGGCTAGAGTACACCATACAATATTTTTAAATATTGAAGAACCGTCTACTCGTTGCTCTTTTACAGTAAGATTTTTATCTCATACTGACTTAGATCCGCGATAACCCATTTCTATTACTAGAATCTACCTAACTTATTACCTTACCTCCAGTGATTAGTTGGTCCGCTTAATACTTTCGTAATTAAGTTTGGTATTAGGAGCTTTAGGGTGTCCCCGGGAGTTTGATTCTTATTCACAATGTGGGAGCCTACCCCTACTTTATGATTGTTAGCCCATTTACGCCTTCGTATACTCTACTAGCTTACTTGTTTCAGATTCTAGGTACGGTTATTCTTCATTAAATCTGCTAGTCGAAACTAGCACATTAAATTTATTTACTAATTTTCCAGTCCATTTTTCACAAAAATGTCGTATTTAGTAACAAAGATTCTCTCATCGTTTAAATCTTTAGATAATATAAACTTAGAGGCCGATACTTAAATTTATCCATAAGCTTTAGGCGGAAAATTTTCTTTTAGTTACTCATGTCACCATTATCACTTGAGTTAAATAATTATCATTCTATTTAAAAAATAAAACTCGTAATTTAGCTCAACGTTCTGCTACCCCAAAAGATTATAATAAGATAATTATTATAATACATTTAACACTAAATTTCGGCAACTAGTTTAGATCCGGTATATTTTCGATGCTTTAATAACTTAACAAGCGCACTGTTACGCGGTCTTCAAATTATGGCTGATTCTAAGCCTATCTCCTTGTCGACTTAAATTAAAACCTTCTTAATTTCACTCAACTAATTATTTAGGAGCCTTAATCCTAGTTCTGGGCTGTTTCCCTCTCGACATACACGAATATTTTAGCTTACATACTAAATAAACTAAAATTTTATCCCTAAATTGTATTTAAAACTTAAATACTATCCATTTTGACAACAGATTTGTTTATAAATCCGATCCTAATAATAAAAATATCAGAATTAAGATAACTAATCAACTATTGTGTACGAAGAAGCAAGCAAGCAAGCAAGCTTCGCAGCGATTATCTATATAAGATCTAGTTTTTTGTTATATTATTGCCATTGCATCTTTTCAGATGAGGTCTGACTATCTCTTAAGCTTGCGCTAACCTACATTTAGTCGATGAACTGCATACCTAAATATGGTACTTGGCTGCGGATTACCCATTGTAACATAAATCATGATTTTACCGTACCTCGAGTCGTTAGCTGAGCCATTAGTGTGTTACCAAACTAACTTGGTTATGATCCCTTTAGGGTTTCCCTGCAATTTGAAGATTTAACGCAAAAGGTTCACTTTTACAAAAAAAGGCTGTATTAAAACCTTATCATTCTATGTCTGATCATTTAAGATTCATCTTTGCCATTCCGAGTCTACATACTCACTGATAAAACCTTCATGGTTCCCCAATTTGTACAATATAAAACATAAAAAATGTCTTGTCTGAGATTAAATTCTGTACCTGCTAAGATGTTTTTTGCTTAAATTATCTACTATTATAGATTTCGCAGAAACAAATCTACTTCTTCTACCCCCCAGGGGGGAAGGTAAAGCTGAAGTCCTTCTCCCTAAAATAACTAGATAGTTATCCATTTAACAAACAACATATATTATTCTATCTTACCTCATAGATTTTCTTTAATACTTTTCCTTCTTTTAATATTTAGGACCAAATTTTTATTTCTATTATTATAAAACGTAAGGGGGTTAATACTAAAGTAGTTAGATATTAAAGATCTATTTATATATTATTCTGTACCCTTTAGGGTAAGGTTTGACTATATTTTAAGCTTTCGCCAACCAACATTTAGTCGATGAACTGCACACCAATTCAATTAAAAACTGGAGCTTGGCTGCGGATTACCCATTATACTTGCGTATATCAATCTAGATTTTACTATCTCGCGAGTCTTTACCTGCGCCACTAACTATGTTACCATGTTTGTTTAGTTTAGATTGCTTTAGGGCTTTCCCGCAATTTGAAGAAGGTTTATAGCAGAAAGTTCATTTCTACTCACTGGCTATAAGAAAAGCGCTTACTTTTTCATTTCTACCAGCTATCCAAGTCAGTATTGTCTTTCACTATAACCTACCACAATTCATCGGAGATTATTGCTACAATCAACCGTTCGGACTATAATATCAATCCTGATTGTGGTAAAATCACTTGGCTTCGGGTCTAACTTTAGACACTAATTCGTTATTTTAACGTTCGGTTTAACTACGCTTACTATTCAGCTCGCATCTAATGTTAACTTGGTGACCCAATTAGGATAGGTAGACTCTCTCGAGTTTTCCCCCCTTAGGAACCGTGCGTGCGACTTTCATCGCACACGGCTCGTGCAATCATACTTAAGAGAATTTCTATCCCTCCGATCGGAGACTCGTTCTTTCTCTATTAGCCATTGTAGAATTTATTAAGGTGTTATTTCATTTTTCTTACTCTTTTTTTTCTCAGTAAGACTTTAGGTATTTCTATCTTAAATCTTTCTAAACTCTGATTTCCGTGAGTAATCTGTTTATGACAAATTTCGTGTAAAGGTACAATGTTTTCAAGACTAAATTTTCCACCGGAAGAACGAGGAATGATGTGATGTAATTCCACGCGTTCTTCGTTATGCAAGGATTCGTCACAAAGAGGACATCGTTGTTTGAATAGCTTGTATATTGTTTGTCTAAATTTAGCCCCTATGAGTTTTTCTCTTCTAATTTCGTAATATTCCATATTTTCTCTAATGTAAGGATTTTTATCAAACATTAGGCGTCTTATTGTTAATATAGAAATCTCACCGAGATTTATTAGTTTCTCAGTGAGAGATAATCCTCAATTCCATTTTCGTGTCTTAGTTTGAATCAAATATTTTTTTAAAGTTTTCCTTAGTGATCCCTTGTGTCAATACACTCATTTTAACATTTTTATATAAATTCAGTGATCAATCGAGATAAAAACCTCCTGTGAATGATAAGATATTCTTTTATCTTCACCTCATCCTCTTAGAATTGGATTAAGCTCAGAAATAATTTTTCTTAAAGGTTTGTTCATAACAATTATCTTGTTTATACTATCTTTAAGTTTCTTTATACTTTGCCTAGAGGGTTTGATTATCAGCACTGTGTCTTGATCTGTAGCATTGTTTAGTCTGGTATTTCATTTCATTCTTCTAATATTGAATCCTAAAAAGTCGAAACCGTGCTTTATATGCGTTATTAAGGTCTTTGTTTTATTTAATTGTAATCCTCTTTCTTTCAAAAAGTCGTTCAAAAGTTCCTTAATTTTAAAGGCTATTTCTTTACTTTTGGCAGTTATAATTATACATTCTCCGAATCTAATTGTGTGAACTCCTGGTCTTTTTCCTTTAATTGTAGGAATAAGATTTTTAATCTCTTTCTCTAAACCATTAAGGGCTATATTTAATAGCGTGGGTGTGATGAAACCTCCATCAGGCGTACCTTCACTCGATTCTATAAATTTTAGTTCATCCATTAGTCCCGACTTTAGCCATTGTTTCAAAACTATTTTATGACAAATTGGAGTATGTTTGATAAGAAATTCGTGATCAATTTTGAGCGAAGCTTTGGATAACTCAGCCTCTAGTATTCAATGAGAATGGTTTTTTTTATCCAATAAGCAACGTACTGTAGTTAGCGCATCATGAGTAGATCTAAACTTTCGATAACCATATGAATTAGGATCTGAGTTTACTTCTACAGCTGGATCGATGGCTAAGAAATAAATTGCTTGAACTGCTCTGTCTATCATAGTAGGTAGACCTAGTGGCCTGAGTTCTTTCGAGTTAGCCTTAGGCATATTTACTATTATTAATGGTTGAGCGCGGTATTCTAATGGATTATTTACGATTATCGATAGAGTTTGTATAGCTTTTCAGTAGTCTTTAGGACTATTTCAAACAATTTTGTCTATTCCTGCGACCTTTGAACCTCTCTTGGTTATTACTCTTCTAATTGCGATAGCTTTTGCTTCGAATGAGTTAAGTAATTTTCATTGTATTTTAAACACTTCCTTAATATTTTCTTTCAATGTAGCGATAACAATCTTCTCTTGAAGATCTTTAACAACTCTTTCCGCTTTCTTTCAATCAATCGCATTTCACTCTTTTGCGAAGTTATTCTCTAACCTCTTCCCTGTACTATAGAATCTTCTGCCAATTGCGGGCATTGATTCGTTTAATAACATCGGTCCTTTAATTCACATCTGTTTATTTTTACTATTTTTTTTTATTCATTTTTTCATATTTTTCATTTTTATTTTCATTTTCATTAGTTTATTATTATATTAAAGTGTTTTCATGTTTTTTTTTTACTTGCATTATTAACTCATTCAAGAGGCATCCATGATACAATGCTAAATTCTGAGCCGACGCTATAATCATTGAGTTGTTTTACAATCCTATTAACTTTATATAATTTTTCTGCCGGAATCTTTAATTAACATAGGTTGCCTACTCTTTGCTGTAGTTGGCACTAAACAACTCAGGAGTTTTATTTTGATTGATTGAAGAGAGTTTCAGTTTTTAAAAATCTGGATATAAGTTTGACCGTCGATAATTCGATACTGCTTTGTTTCCTTATTTGTATATGATTACAAATTAGAACCCGGGCTGGTAGGCTTATATTTCAAGTCTAATAATTACGATGATCACAATATCTAAGTCTGCACCCTCTCGGGTTAAGCCACTAGGGCTCTATCAGATCTATTACTAATCTGCTTTTGCTTTTTAGACGTTCTTCTACCCTAAATCTGCTATAACAATTTCAGACAAAATCTTTATATGTCACCTCTCTCCGTTCAAATTAGACTTCATGGGGCCTAATCTGACTGAAGTGTGAATTTAGGGCTTACCATGTTCATACTCAGTTACCGTAGTTAAATTCCTTAGATAGTATGCTTTACTCCGTACCGCTAATGTTCCATTCCGTATTCCAGCATAAGAAAAATACGTCGCGATAATAATTCAAAGCTTACGCTAAGAACTCACCTTTTACGAAGCCTCAGGGCATATTTACTTTCGTTCATCATAGAATTCATTACCCTAGCACTCCGATCTAATTAAGATAGGATAATTGTTACATTGTCTCCAAAGCTTCAAACCAGAAGATTACTCTTCTCGCTTTTTGGATAGGGTCTAACCAATGGAAAGGTTAGGTGGAATCGCACCACATTAACTGAATACGCTTCATGTCGCACTTATGCAAAAGGTACACATTTGAGCGAAGGCTCGCATGCTGCTTATAAAACTACTATTTTTGTTTTAGTTCCCTCATGGTACTTTTCACTATCGCTTATGTATTATATTTAGCCTTTGAGGAAGGTTCCCCATTGTTTAAACAGTTTTTATTCCGTTTTACTTTTTAGCCTCCTCTACTTTCGCTCACGCTATTCATAGAATCTCTTTTGATTTCTTTTCCTGAAGTTATTAAGATATTTCAATTCACTTCGTTCAGTATTAGATTTCTCTTAGAGTTAATACAATTATAAGAGTAAATTCTTATTTATGTAATTAAATCTCTTTAATACATAGCTTAAATTCCATAATAGTTTCTTTGTATACTTATATTTTTATTTTTATAATTAATACTTATATATCCAGCGTATATTTTTTATATTTCTAAATGTTCTATTTAGAGCGAAGCACCCTTAATCGAGTTGCTAGGGCTCGAACCTAGTTACTCTTCGACCCAAACGAAGCGCCTAACCAATCCGGCTCCAACTCGTAGCTTACTTGCCCTGCTTTTTTTTTAGTCCTGTTTTTTTTTATTTTTTTAGGACTCCATAAATTTTTATTTATTTATTAATTATATTTATTTATATAAATATTTATATTAAATGACGTAGTCACTACCCTCTGCGTAACCTAATATAAAAAGCTAGCGTAGCGTAGCGTAGCGTAGCGTTGCGTAACTGTCAGCATAAAAAGCAAAGCTGCTGTAAAAAAAAGGGGGTGCTTCGCGACTACGTAGTAAAAACAGAACGCTGTGCATTGTGACAAAGTAATAATTGCTGAGTTAAGAAAAAAAAAGGTAAAAGGTAACAACTAGTCGCCGCTAGGTTCAAGCTGGTACAGCAAGCGCTGCTGCGCTCAATATTTAAGTGTTAAACTTCAGTCAACAAACTTGTTTTGGATTCGAACCAAATACAACCTAATTCCAAGTTTTGTTTTAGTAACTATCTAAAGATCTATTACTAAAACATTTAATTATTGTTAATAATTATTTATGTTAGCCCGCCCACTAGTACTAAGGTACCAGGGGGGGTAAAACTACTTACACTGAGGAATAGGAATTAGAATTCTGCGACCTAGTGAAGCTATCGCTCCCTTGAGTTGGTTTGAGGTTATTTTCTAACATCCAACTCGTCACTTTTAATAATTTTAATTATATGTTTAACTCTTTGTCAAGATAAATAAAATAGATATAAACTAAAAGTAAAACTAATTACTCCACAAAAGATTAAAGCATAAAAGTATAATCAACCATCTACTAAATTTTCTAACCTATGCGTTAAAATTAGTAGTGTGCTAATACCTCCAATTACTCTAAATATTCTAACTAAAGGTTTATTGTTAAATTGGTTAATGTGATCGGGTAGAGTTGGCGTGATTAGGCCTTTCTTAATTCCTAATCAGAGTCCTCGTAAGTATTTTTTTTTAGTGTCGCTAAGTTTAAAAATTGGTTTTTTTTTGAACATTTCTTATTATTGTATTTTAATATAAAAAAAATCTCGCGTAGTACTTTTTTTTTTTTCCTTTTTTTAATAGCTATAGCCCAAAATGCGAAGCCTAGCTTGCGCCGCTAAACCCACAACGAAGGCTGCAGTATTAAGTTTCTCTTCTCTTCTCTTCTCTTCTCTTTTTTAGGCGCGCCGAAGGGCTCCTCTTTAGGGGTGCTACTACGTCAGCAGCAGGAGTGCGTGTTTTGTGCTTATTTTTTTTTATTATTATAATAATAAAAAAAAAGAACAACACTGGGTAATTAGAGCTGTTTTTGTATATACTAATACTAAAAAAAAAAAATAAAGAAAACTCGCTTGACTAAACCTTAAAGATTAAAATAAGGAAGAAAAGCGATAAAACTCCAGTAAATCATTATGCGCTTAATAAATACTGAAGGATTAAATATTTTTAATTAAGCAATCTTATTCTGATTAAAACTTAAGTCAAGAGTGCTTGGTCTCGAACCAAGAATTTGAAGGTTGAAGCTTCCTATTTTACCAATTAAACTACACTCTTTCGGGGCCACCCTAAACAAGCAATATTTTTGTGCGAAGCTTATGTGCAGCAGTGGGTTGATGCACTTAGCTACTTAACTAGCTAGCTAATTCAGAGAATATTCGATTCGAACGAATGTGGCTATTTCTAACCAAGCAAAACTCAAACTTGCCGCCTTAAACCACTCGGCCAATTCTCTTTAATTTTGGATTTTTTGTATTTTATAAATATATATATATAAAATTATAATAATGCGAAGCAGATAAATTTAAGCTAGCTAATTCCTCAGTGAATCGAACACTGATAATATTCTTATCAAGAATACACTTTACCGATTAAGTTAAGGAATCTTGAGTAATAAAGGATTTGAACCTTTAGCATTTTGTGTGTAAAACAAACGTTCTACCAGTTGAACTAATTTCTCTTTGTTTTTTTTAACTATTGTTTAATAGTCTCTTGTTTTAAAGTTATAATGATAGCTCCTACCATTACTACTAATAAAATTATACTAACTAGGAATAATCACATATTATATGTAGTATATAAAATATTACCTATAGTTGAGATATGGCTTGTTTCTGTAATTGTACCGTCTCAATTGTTACTTGTAACAAACAATACTTTATGTGTATTAATGTCTAGATTTTTAGAGCGTAGCGCCGTATTCATAATAATATCTTTGTAATTATTAGTAGGTAAAGAGTATAAGATATTACTAAATTTTCTGTTAAAACTATTTAATATAGCAATATTGAAGGGTAATAATTGAAATAATGCATAATTAAATAATATAGTGATTAATAAAGCTAAAGGTATACTATTAACATTATTACTTTGTAATTCACTAGTTCTAATATTAATTAACATTAAAACGAACAAAAACAAGATAGAAACAGCACCGATGTAAACTATAAGATAAGAAAATCCTATAAAAGTTAATCCAGATAAGATTAAATATACAGAGATAGATCCGAATAGACCGATTAAAGATAGTAGTGAAGAAATCGGATTTTTATTTATAATAACTGAAATGCTAAATATAATAGCTATTACACTTAAAATATCTAGATATTCCACAGTGTAACCACTAGTAATGACTTCCTGAATTGAGAATAATTGATTCATTTTTATTTATGCGAAGCTAGCCATACCTCCAATACTGATTATATATATAAAGAAATTGTTGGGAAGCTCTTTTTGTGCGGAGCTTTATAAAATCGCGGTATTAGGGGTCGGGACCTGCTATGATTTACCTAAGATTAGGAAATATAATTGAAGCGAATCGCTTTAAAGCTTTTAGATTAAATTTGTATAGCTGACTATATACACACAGCAAACTACGGGTAGTCAGATTTGAACTGACACACGCTGAGTGGAAATCAGAAAGTCTACCGTTAACTTATACCCGTTTAGAGAAATAATTTCTCTATATATAATTAAGTATTAAGAACCTCAATAATACATTGAAACATACAGAAATAGCCATACAATATCGACGAAGTGTCAGTATAAAATTCCTCCTTCATATCCCTGGTGGTGATTGTCCGTTAGGTGATAGGCTAATATTCTTCATAGCCCTACAGCTAAGAATATTGTACCAACGATGACGTGAATTCCGTGGACTAAATTTTAAATAAAGGCTTTTAATCCTTTAACATTTTGTTAAAAATGGATCAGACTATCTCTTCAACTAAATAATTAAGTTGTTAGGTTTTCGTGGTAAGATATTGTTGATTATACTCACTCACTTACTAGTCGTTGAACCTTTGTAAATTTTATTCGTTTATATTATATAAATAATAACTATTATCAAATTTACACTTGGCTGCGGGTTGTATCAAATTCTACTTGACAGATTCACGCAATTTACCTTATAATTTTCTATTAATTTAACATACTTTCATCTTCTTAATTGACATTATTTTATCTAGACCCTGTCAGTCTGTGTACATAGATTAGACATTAATAAAGATACCTCATTAAATCTATGGACTAAAAAGATTAAGAAAGATGGTAGGGCTAGAAACTTCCTTGTTAATTGCTTAAGTAGTTTAATACTTATTAAAAGAGTCTAGATAGTAAAGTAAACTAAGCTTAAGATATTTTTGTAAAATTAAATAGGGGCTCCCATCGTAACCCGGTTCCAAAGAAGAAGCAGGCACCGAAAATTCCATCACTGATTGTGAAAGATGAAACGTGGTATTCTAATGCTTGAAAGCAAGTAAATATTAAAGCTAATAATACTGTAAAGATAGTTCCAAAAATTGCTCCGGATCTTTCACCTTTAATTAAACAATGATGCGCTCATGTAATTGTAGCACCACTAGATAACAATAAGGTAGTGTTCAACAGTGGTAATTCAAACAATCAATTAGTTTAGTTTATTTTGTATAGCATAGAGTTATGAAAATGTGATCTGCTCTTACTATAACCTTTTTATAGGACAGGACAGTCTAACTCTTGCACTTTTTGTGCTCTCTGAGTCGGATTCAGTCGAAAAGGTAAGTTTTGAAAACTTTCTATTACTAATAATAATTAGATTAGATCATATCACATATAAATATACCTAGAGGTAGCCCTAGACTTCTAGCGTTAAATAGCAATTAGTCAGGGAATAATCTATTAATTACATGTCGATTCGCCGCTCACCTATTACTACTAAGTGGTAATTATTAAAGATGAAGGTGAAATAATTAATTATGTAAAGATTACTCTTTGTATTTTATACGAGGGCGTTTGATCGTTGAAGTCCAACAATAAGTTAGTTAGTAAGTAAGTAAATAAATTTATTTAACTCTTATAGAATATAGAATTTACCGTATGGTAAAATAGCAATACTTCCAATAACAACTTAATGATTAAACCTGCGGATTATTTAAAAGATGATATTATATTAAAAAATATAAACCAGATTTATATTTAATTCTTATAAATGTTCCCGCAATTTGCCCTCTTCGCATCAGTATCGACTTCCGATGGCCCTTTGAATTCTTATTTGTCAAAAGGATTAACTGGTTCTATACCTGCTGGGGGTCACACAGAGCCCAGTTCAATCGTAGGTGTTAAAGCACTCATAGTTTAGTTAAGTTAAGTTAACTAATCTTATATTTAAATAAGATATGTTTGAAATTTCGTCTAATTAATAATATTATAATCTTAATGTTTTCTATTTTTAGGGCTTTGCACTAAAGTCTGCTTTGCAGCCTCCACGCAGACTTCTACGTAGTCAGCTTAAAATAGGCGGCTATATTTTTCTTTTTCTAAAAAACGATAAAGCTTCGCACGAAAAGAGCTATTAAATAGGCAGCGCTGCTATGCTGGGAAATTGCGCTGAGGCTAGTGACCCTACCCTATTATCGTAGCTTGCGCACCCAAAGAGCTTTGCAATGATTCACTAAGAATAATATTATTATTAAGTCGAAAACCGGATTTCTCTGGTTGTTAGAATACACCTTACAATATCTAGATATATTGAGTAACCGTCTACTCGTTGCTCTTTTACAAATATAAAACTATTTGATTTAGATCCGCGATTGCCCATTCATTTATTTAAATCAATAATCTCTAATGATGTTACTATACCCTGAGTCATTAATCAGGCCACTTTAAAAGTTTCCGTGAAAAGTTTAGTTATTAGAGCTTTAGGGTGTTCCCAGAATTTGGCTACTATCCACAATGCTTTATGGAAGAATGCTCAAAATATTGCAACGAAGAAACATGCTTCTGAAACAATAAATAAAATAACACCTAGATTCAAGCCTTTTTGTACAGCAGTAGTGTGGTTACCTAAGTAAGTCAATAATAAAGATATATTTCTATACTTGTTGGACTATCTCTTAACAAATAGTTATAATAACGTATTTATTTTTAACGTTTAGTCTCTGAAGAATTCAAAAGATAATTTCTAATCTCTTAATTTCCTGCTGATTATCCTTTAATTAGGGTTTCCCAGCAATTGGTTAAATTTAAAGAAGGCACTTACCAGATTAAAATTAATAGCTGTGCCCAGACGAAGAAGGACAAACTAATTTCCTTGTATTACCTTAACGTCTGCGAAGTTAGCCTGACTTCGTATAAGTTCTATAGATATTTTCGTGCGGAGCTTTATAAACGATTTTTAATTTATTATAGTCATATTATTATATGAATATTGAAAACGCTATAAATATTACCTAATTCCGATTGAAGAATAGCTTACTAATAATCATTATGTGAAGATTATACTAGTAAGTACTCGATTTTTAGTATTAACTGTAATATTGTTATTACATTTATAATTAATTAATGTTTTGTTTATATTTAAATTAAATTAAAATGAGAAAGCTAAGATCTACCTTCTGAGATTACATCTCTTCATCACAGGCTCATTGATGCGATTAGTGTACCTAATGCTAAATATAAGAAAATATAACTGTTCTGAAATAAATGCATAGATAATGCAGCATTAACAGTTAAAGTAAATAAAGAAACGCTCGTATAAAGCGGTCAAGGAGATGGTGAAACTAAGTGGAACGGGTGGTCTTGAAAATTACTTCTAAGAGTCTTAGTCATTTTTATAAAGTTAATAAAAAATACAGTTTAGTACATTGATTTAAAAGCCCCTAAGGCGAATCGAACGCCTATCACATTATTAACAGTAGTGCGCTTTACCGTTAAGCTATAGGGGCTCAAGTGATTAATAATCAAATAACTTATTATAAATTTTATAATGTGTACGAAGTAGGCAAGGCAATAAAACAAGGCTGAAAACATTAGAATAACTTAATTAAACAAACATTATATTTAATAAAAGTTATAGCTATAGCTATAGGAAACAGTAAGGAATATTTTCATATTAGTCACTAAAACTTCTTATCAAATTTAGTGAAAGCAATATTAGTATTGATTATTGGATTGTAATTAGTTTTAAACTAGTAGATTAGTTTCTAGCAGGTATAGACAAAAGAAAAGGGTGCGTAGCTAGGGCTAGAATAGCTTCTGTTTTTTTTTTTGTGGCTTGCGCATTTTTCCTTTTTAATAAAAAGGAAAAATTAAAAAAAAAAAGAAAGAAATACGAAAAATCTAAAAAAAAGAGATCGAAGAAGTCGGGCAAAACAAGGAGTGGAAATAGTAGTCGCACAATTAATATTCTAACAGAATTAGTACGAAGTAAGCTAGTGGTTTAGCTCACAATCCTTTAACTATTCACAATATAGTAATTAAGGTCCCTCTAACTACTGACAGACATTGCCAGCTGTTATATTTGCTAATTAGGATAATCGTTTTGTAATCAATAGTATAAATCTAAATTGAAGACCTAGTCGTCTTTTAGACCGAGTCTCTTCATTATGTAATAAGTAGTTTGATTACTTCAGATAAAGTAAACTCAAAAAAATAACACTATCTTTATAGTTACTAGTTATTAGTTATTTGCTAAGCATCTAGATAGGATCCGTTGAACCCAATCAATCAATCAATCAATCAATCGTCCGCTACAGACGCTAGTCTTTAGTACTTTTGTATTTAGTCTAGTCTAGTCTAGTCTGAATAATCAGTGTAGTCAATCTACCTCCTTCTCTTATTTGCTTCTAATTTTTTTTGTGCGTTCGAAGTCTGCCTATATGTTATTTGAAATTCTAAGTACCCTAATTGGCTTTTCTTATTAAAGCATTTATCCTAGATTTTAGCTTCTATTACCATCATTATCTATTTATGATTTATAGAGTTCAAACCATCAATAATCTCAAGCTTCCGAAGGTAAGCTTCTCTTTTAAAGTAGTATGGCTGCTGCGTTAGAGTAAGGAGCCGCGGGAATAGTTCAGTGGGTTCAATTAGGCGATTCGATTCGATTCGATTCTATTCGATTCTATTCTATTATTATAGGTCTTAGTCCTCCTCCACCCTCATTCTTCGCTAGGTTAGAGGCTAGGTTCAATAGTTCTTACTATAAACTTACGAATGTATATTACAATTAATAGTAAGGTAATGTCTACTTGCGTAGTAGATCTAAGTTAATCAAATCAAGGCACACTACTTAAGTTGTTGTTGTAGTACAATAATTGCAATTGAAAATAGATCTTCTATTGTTGCAGCAGTTGGCTAGAGAATAACTTATTATAGTAAATCATGCGAAGCGAGCTTATTCATGTTCGAGAATATTCCTTTACAACAACTCTAGTCTTTAACCTTTTAATTAAATTAATAGCTGGCGATTATATTATTAAGGTTAATAATAGCAATAACTTAACCATCTTGATACCTTAGTAACAAGGGGGGCGATAAAACAATCAGTAAATAAAAAAAGAAGCGATTATAGTATAATTATTCTTCTTAGTATTACTACGTAGTCTATAAGTGCTAAGGAAGGATATTGCATTTATTATTAATAACAGCTAGGGCTTACTGCATAGTAGCTGGATGTTTAAAGCTAAGCGAATAAAATATTGGCCTGATTAGTGAACGAAGTATGCATAATAAAGCTACCAGTATTCTCTACTAAGTAATCGCAACTATGTAGAAGACAGCACAAAAAGAAAATAATTAATTAACGGAAAAGAGGCGAGTCGAACGCCTAGGTGCAACTGCACAGTATATAGCAAATACTTCTCCTTTCCAATGGATACTTTTCCTTTTAGCTATAGTAGCTGCTAGTGGCAAAAATAAACAAGAAAGATTAATAAAATTCAGTACGACAACGTTAAGATAGTAAATATCGCGAATTATTAAATTGTTCTAGTTATTTTTATTTTTATTAATATTAGTAGTAGTAAAGTTATAGCTAGGTAAGCTCAAGGTACCGTACTTTTAGATAGGGTCTATCGTAGCAGGTGCTTGATTAATCTTACGCAGTAATACTGAAAACTAAGTAGACGCTAGCAACCTAATAAAATTTCCCTACTTTTAATCCGAATCAGATGGGTCTCGAACCCACATCTACTTCCGTGACAGGGAAATCCTTTACCAATTAAGTTACTAATTCTAGGAGACAAGAGAATCGAACTCTTACAAGCCGAGGCTATTGAGTTTACAGCCCAACCCTTTTTACCAATAAAGGAACTCTCCTTTCTTTCCCCCATCAAAGAACTACGTTGGAACCCGTTTAAATTCAAAATAGTAACAACGGAGGGTGTAGCTAAGCATATTTTATTTTTATAATTTAGGACGTAGCTAAGCATTTGACAACAATTTTGCAGAAGTTAGTTAGTTAGCAACTTCAGGACTTCATCATTTTATATAAATTTCTATATATATAAAGGCGCTACTAAAAGATAATAAGATAAAATAAATTCGTAAAACTTAATTAATAAATCTGAGACAATAGATAGCTACTTCCAAGCTATCGCCAATAATAATCTGATTATAAGCAGGCAGAGAATAGCACGTCAGAAATTCCTCCATCAACTCTTTAATAGAGCCTGATGCTATAATTTTGTGCGCAGCTACTTTTAAACGCAGAAGTTAGCGTAGTTGGTTGTTTTAAGATAATTTCGGGCGTAGCTAAGCAAGCAAGCTAGCGTAGCGCCATTCCCAAACAGTGATCTGCTAAATAGCTAAAGCTATTAAAAATAAAGGATCTGCTTTCCATATCCTTTTAGTGTTCTGTTGTTCTTTACTTCTCAATAGATAGACCTACTACCAAAGCAGCCTTCGCTTTTTTCCCTATTTTTTTTTTTTTTTAGAGCTTGCGCTTATTTAAAAAAATAAAGAAATTAAAAAAACATTGTAAAAATAGAATAAGTAGAGAGCTAAATTTTAACTAGTTCGCATAATGCTAGGCTAGGCTAGGCAAAGCTAGCACAAAACACTTAAGATTAAAAAGTAATAAACGCAGCGCACAAAATATAAACTAGTTTTGGATTCGAACCAAATACAACCCAATTCCCAGTTTTTGTTTTAAGAAACTATCGTTAGATAATCAACTTAAAACATATAATTATTGTTAATTTTCATTAATCCCGCGCAACTTCCACTACGCGAACCGTATTTCGACTTAACACTAATTAGAGTCGCGCATACGAAGATTTCCAACAATAGAATATAAGCCAGCTTGTTATTTTTACTGACCATTGAAAAAGCAAACTTATTGCGCATACCCTTTTCAGCATGTGACGAGTGGTTAGTACCAATCCGAGGTTCATTCACCGTGTCATGGTGATTCACGATTACTACTTGAGATAGGTAGACTCTCTCGAGTTTTCCCCCTCTAGGAACGGAACGTGCGACTTTCACCGCATTCCGCTCGAGCATTCTGTCTAGATTTTTACTCCTTAGCTACTTCAATCAATCAGATGATAATTGATCTTTGGCAGACGAACCTTGTCAATTTCGTCGACGAATACCTTAATCCAAGTCTGCACTCATTACAAGTGATTAATCTAATCTATTCAGAATCAGTCTGGTCTAATCTAGTTAACCTATCGACACTATTATTGTATCGCATTTGCTTTTTGGATTCTCGTCCATCCCGCATCCTCTACAAGCTTTTTCTGATTTTTGATCATTATAACTTGCTTCCTTCCAGTCTGGTTAGGCAAATACGGGAGTTCCCGTGTTGATTGTTTATCACTTTACATGATCCTTTAGGCAAAACCTTTACCCCGGCAAGTTGCTATAGAATAGCTGGAGAGCAAATATATGTAAATTACGAACATATATTCATCTTGCAAGCGAACGAATATTAACGAGGCCTATAGTTCTTCTCTTTCGATTGCCATGGGATCACTCACTCTGGCACCATGTGGGGTTTTATATTCCAAATTTGACATTTAAGTCAGGTTACTTTATCTTCCTAGCTTCATACTATCATTTCATCTCTGTTTCTAGATCTAACAATGTAGATAGACTTATATCCAGCATGTAGGAATAGAGTCAATACTGCTCTCAGTAGAGAGGAGAACTTCCCTCCCATTGATAAACGACCCTTTGCACGTCGCACGTAATTACTTATTCATATAGTCGAGTTTCAGACTACAATCCTTAATATTTATATCTTATTTTGTGTGTTTCGCTCAATCTCGCAATTTCGCATCACTTTGTATAAGCAAATGTGGCACGTCTATCATGGACATCAAATTAAACTTGCAATTAAACTAAATCGCTTTTTTTTGTGATGTGCTAACTTCTTTATCCAAAGGATTAGAAGCCAGCCAGCAGCGAAATCCAATAGAATAATTGTTTAGTAAGGATTTTGACAAGATAATCCCACTAGGGACCCATTAGAGTACACTTTAAACTGGGTAATATGTTTACCCAATCAACTACCGTCTACTCGTTGCTCTTTTACAAATAAAGTTTTATTTTTATTTGACTTAGATCCGCGATAACCCATTTCGTTTTCACTCATCTTCAGGCTTGTTACTATACCTGAGTAATTAGTTCAGCCACTCATATATTTTAATATATGGCTTAGTACCAAAAGCTTTAGGGTGTCCCCGGAAGTTTGATAGTTTTAGCCAACAGTAGCACTTTCCTAAGGTGCAAATCAGCCCGCGACATAAAGGCCATGATGACTTGTCTTAGTCCCCTTTTTCTTTCCTAATCTAGGATCAAATGCTTTATCGTAGTGACTAATGTTTATTCCCTTTATAATTCAATCGCTGTTATATTATAATTTAATAAGTCTATAAAAAAGGTACTCCCATATTAAATCAAGAATTAATATGTAAAATTGGAGTGGAGCTATACCAGAATAAACAAAGTCGTTAAAAATAAAGCCAGGGATTACGTTAATTTCATGGAAACCACAGTTTCACAACATTAACTGAAAACAGCCGTGCAACTCCTGTAATATATACAAATCGCGGTAAGGTTTTTCGTGGATTATCGAATTAAACAGTCAAGATAGGTAGGTTCTCTCAAACTTTCCCCCTTCAAGAACTGTACGTGCAACTTTCATCGCATACAGCTCAAGCAAAGTTTTCTTTCCCTAATCTCAATCACAGAGGGGAAGGGAGCCATCGCTCCAATATAATAAAAGATTTAGTATAGGCCTAACCTAGCCTAATCTAACTAACAGCTAGCTACACTACTCCACTAATTATATAAAATTTCGCCATTGTTAAGTCAGCGATATTAATATATAATAATATATTAATAAATATTTATATTATATTATTTCATTTTCTTTTCTACTACTAGGGTAGCGTAACCAATAAAAAAAAATAGCGTAAGCTTGTCTAAGGTATCTAATATTACTCTCAAAAAACAAATAATAAATCACGAGCCCTATTTCGTGCTACTACGTCAGCAAGGGCTACTAATTCAATTTTCGGCTTCTTTTTTTTTATTATTATGTGCGAAGGGTAGATACTTTAACTTAAAATAATATAAATATCAATATCAAATATTTAGATTTACTTCAATAAAAATCCAAATAAAGCATTTGCTTTTTAACAAATCCTCTCCCCTTAATCTGATATAACTATTTCAGCTTAGTTAAACCTTATAAGTTACCTCTTTAATATATGTAATATATTACTGAAGATGAAGGGGTTACCAAGTTCAAATATTAGCACAATTTACGTGAGACTTAGGAAATTAGCTTTACTTTAATGGAAATATGGTTTCTCTAATAGATTAGTATGTCGAATCTATTACCCTTCCTTTTTGTTTGTGCACATATTAAAGCGTCGTTGCTAATTTCGCTTTCGCTTTCCATATCTCACTTACACTAGCTCCTGGTTATATAGATATAGTTTTCCATATAAACATTTCATTTAAGACAGGCTACATTGTCTTTACAGCTTCACACAAATAATTACTTATTAGCATGTGTAAATAGTGTTAGGTAGAGAAAATACCAAACGGAATCACACCGTATTGCTAATATCCGCTTCTTGTCGCACACATACTTCACTACTGGTGTCAGAAACGGTCTAGTGATTCAATTTTGATTAACTAAGGGTTACTATTGCCGTGTAAACAATTATCCGTTGTGCATAACATAGATTAATCCCTCCCCTTTACGAAATAGCACTCGTTACAAAATTCGACTGTACATTCGGACAGACATTTCAGCCTAGCCCCGGTGAACCAGTTCAGTAGCGACATTTACAACTGCCGACGGTCTTGAGTCTAAAGATCAGATCTACCTTTAAAATATAGCTTTCGCTTAATTTGGGATACCCTTAACCGTTTTCACCTTTATTATTTTTCTATGAGTATGGAAACTATTTGATTGTAATCTTGCTTAGTCCCTGAATTCTATTTACTTTGCTTTGCTTACTCAGGAGGTAGTCTTTAACCCCTGCCATTAGTTTCTCAGTTAAGATCTAATTAATTAAGCCTACAATGTAAGCTAAGTATACAACTAATCAAACGAACTACGCTAAAAATATAAGATAATTTTGAGTATTCAATTAACTCTTGCAGAAAACATTATTCTGTAATTAGTAAGCGTAGGTGTTTATTTTAACAAATTAAATAAGAAATACCTCATAGAGTGGGTATTGAACCACACACTGCAATATCTCATACACGATTTTTCAGTTCCGGCGTTGCCACTTTACTCTTGAGGTGGAATGCTTACACTTTCATTTATAGACCAAATTTGTTTAATGACTAGTTCTCTACTGGAGCCCTCTTTATAATAAAAAGGCTCGGAACTCTTCTATTAACTCTCAATCTAACCTATGGCATTCATCATTTACTGCAAAGACTATTAGGGTCTCTAATCCTGTTTGTGTTCTGTGCCTTCGTCCTTCAACGTCAGTTTTTACATAGAGGGTTGCCTACGCCTTTACCGAGTCCTTTTGGTATCATAAAATTTCATCTTTCCTCCTCAAGTACTACCCTCTTACATAAAACTCTAGTCAAGTACTCACATTTTAGATGCTATATTGACAGTCTAGGTACCCTTTAACATGGCCCAATCACAGTAGACACTAACTATGATAAAACAGATTTATCGTGCATATTAATAATAAAATTCAATCATTTCTATTCTATTCTCTCAGTACATTTCAACTTTAATATTTCTCTAATGAAGCGAAGCTAGGTTAAATGTAAACAATAAGGATTAAAAATAATTTAATATTTACATCATTAAGCCTGCCTGAAAGCAGCTTAGCATAGAAACTAGTTCATAGTCACATATATAAATTTCCTGCGTACGTAGTCTGCCTGCGTATTTTATTATTAATATGTTTAGAAAGGATTCTGTTAGGATAACCTTTTTCAAGGCCCATTAGAGTACACCTAAACATTAAAATATTTACAATGTAACTATCGTCTACTCGTTGCTCTTTTACAAATTAAGTGTTATCCTAATTTGACTTAGATCCGCGATTTTCCATTTCACTTTCGATCATCTTTAGGCTTGTTACCTTCCCTGAATGATTAGTTCAGCCACTCATAGATTTTCATCTACGGCTTGGTACCTTAAAGCTTTAGGAATTTCCCAGAATTTGATAGTTTATAGGCACGGATGTAAGATCCTACTTCACAAAGCACCTAATCAAGATGAACAATGCTAGTCTCTTACGTATTACCGCGACTGCTGGCACGTAATTAGTCAAGACACGATATATATACTGTCATAATCAATATATAAACAAAGCTTTATTCAATTTTAATACAATCTTATAGATTATATATAGTAATATAATCAAATTAAGACTTGCCACTTCTCCAAGTCGCCCATTCAGTCGTTCGACCATTGATAAGTATTCCTCACTGCTGTACGAATTTGCATTGGGGTTTTTTCAGACCCAATGTGGTAGATCAGCCTTTCAGCTACTACTACGAGAGTCTAAAGCTAGTTAAGCCATCACCTTAACTACTACTTATCTCGAAGATATTTGTTGTCCTCCTAAAGCGGGATTACTAACCCCTTTATTAAATATGAAGAATTTAACTTCACTTTAAGGTCGGCTAAGAATATCATTATACTCACCTGTACACCACTTTTTAATTAAATTATTTCAATTAAAACGTTCGATTAGCATGTGTCAAGCGCTTGGACAGCATTCAATCAGAGCCATCACCAAACTCAATAATAATATTTAAGATGTAAATTCAATTACACCACTACGCGTTCTTGCCAGAACTAGTTAGCTGGGCTGGCTGGGCTATAAGGAGAATCATAAACTATATAATGTGAATATTTATAACAAAAGTTATAAGAGTACTAGTCTAATTTAAAATGCATAAAAGATCGCAGCTTTCTATTGCTTGCTTAGCTTACGCAGTTAGCAAACTTTGAATAAACAACTATTCAAAACAAAATACTTACTATTAATTTCTATTCGTAGAATTTCTAAATTTAATTATGCCTAATCACTCCCAACCACAATTCTTAATTAAGAAGTAAAAAAAGGGAAGAGGAGTAGATGGTCTAAATATTTAATGTTGTCATAATTTTCCTTGTTGACTTTTTTCTCACTTATAGTTGTAGGTTTGTTTGTGTTTTATATAAAAGCTTAGCTGTAACTAATTCCTAACGCAATTAGTAAGCTAGTTTATAAGGTTACTAAATTTTTTTTATTATTTGTGATCGAAGAAGTCAGTCAGCCTCTCGCTTGCGCATTTTATAAATTAAAAATAGCGCTCCGCGCACAAAATCACAAAAAAAAACAGAAAATGTGTGGGAAAGACGCGTGTTTACTATAGGACTGGACTGGACTTTAGATATCAAAGTTATTATATAAATTACGAGCCTCCGGCTGGCTTCGCCTTTTGGTTTTTTAGAGCTTGCGCCAAAAACAGAAAATAAAGTTATTACATTAGCAATAAATAAAAACAATCAATCATTCATGCTCTTAGCTAGTCAGTCAGTCTGATATTTATACTAGTGCTCTGCTCTGCTCTGCTCTACTCGTAAGACTAAGTATAAATTAGTAAAATATGTGCGATCTGCGAAGGAACGGCTGGCCACAAATTAATGCAAGTCTAAACCATCTTTAATGTATGTAGATGTTAATATTACAAAAACTTGTGCTTGAACAAAAGCTATTGCGAATTCTAAGCCACAGAATGCAATAATAAAGGTCATTGGTATTAACCCTAGAATAAAGAATATAATTCCTGAATTCATAATATTAAATACAAATCCACTTAATATACTTAATAGTAGATGGCCTGATATTATATTGGCACCTAATCTTAAGCCTAATGAGAAACATCTTGCCAGATAGCTAATCATTTCAATTAAAACTAGCAATGGCAATAATCCCATAGGACAGCCACTGGGTACGAGTAATGAAAAGAATTTTAAACCGTGATTTGAAAATCCTAAAATTGTAGCACCGAGCACAATAGAAAAACTTAATGAAAAAGTTAAAGCTAAGTGTGCTGTAGATGCGAAACTGTAAGGTACCATTCCAATAAGGTTATTAATTAATATAAATATAAATAAAGTGTAAATAAAAGGGAAATAAATTTGTCCTCCTTTAGAATTTATTTGGCTTGTAACTATTTTGAGTATAGTTACGTATAAAGATTCTTGCGCAATTGATCAATTATTACTTACTAATTTGTTTTGATTAGTAGCAACTAGGCTTAATATTAAAGTAAATAAAGCTCCAATTGATAAGTACAATCCAAAATTAGTAATAGATAAGTGAAAGTTCCCACTTAAAACTTCTAAGTTTAATATATCTCTTATTTCAAATTGATCTAAGGGACTTCTTATTTCTGTGAATAAATTATGTGTGTTTGAAAACATTAGTAGTATAAAAACTACTAAGATGTAAAGATCTTGAAATAACTAATTATTTATAACTAGTCGCATAATCTTAAACTAGGTAGCTAGCTAAGTAGCACACTAATTATAATATAAAAATATAAAAAAAATTAAGATTTATATTTTATTTATAAATACGCGAGTCATAAATAAACGCACTACTCTAGGAAGTACGAATTTAGACATAACGTATAATACAGCAACGATGATAGTAAAAGAAAATACTATTTCATTCATGTAATAAAAAGGAGTTAATTGTGGCATATTTTGTTTGGTTATTATAATATTTATTTTTGCTTAGTGGCCTTTTGATTAAATTCCAAATTACATAGATCGATCAGCTATCCTTTTTTTTTTTTGATGGATAAGCTTCGCGCTTCGCGCTTCGCACAAATAGGATATTTTAAAAATGCGCGCCGACATAGTACGTAGTAGGGCTACGAAGTCGCGCAAGCTCATATTGTATTTTTGTATTTTTTAAAAGCAGGCTGACGTAGTAGCAGCACAAAAAATGCGTGCCTACTTTGTGCTTAAAGAGAATGAAGCTATAAAAAAAAAGAGAGAGAAGATACAGATAGGATAAAGTGCGATAGCTACGATAGCCAATATTAAATTAGGTGCGCTTTTGTTTCCTTTTTTTTTTGTAGCTTGCGCATTTTTCCTTTTTATAAAAAAGGAGAGCTTGCGCCTTAAAAAAAAAAAGCCAAAAAAAACACAAAATAATATTAGCAGGATTAAAAAAAAAAGATAGCAGAAGGTGTTGCTGCTGGATACCACGGCGAATTTTAGCTTATGCAGCCTTAATACGTTAATTATTTAATACGTAAGTTAGATAATAGATTAATAATTATTTTGTGTAAATCTTCATACATTTATAATAGTTCTAAATAATAGTACTATATATATATATTGGCCAAAGGAAGCGAAGCTAAGCTAAGCTAAGCTGAGGCCTCTAGTACTACCCTTGCCCTTTTGCGTTACGTAGTTAGCCTAGCGAAGCAATAAAATTAATATAGATATATTAAACTAGAAGTCACACCGTAGTCTAATACGTTTAAAATTATAGAAGGATAAATTCCAAGTAATACTGTAAATACTACAAGTATAAATAGCATAGTGAATTCTCTTTTATTAACATCATAAACACTCTCTTCGAAGTATCTAGATAATGACCCTCCAAAGGCTATTCTATTAAATAAGTAAATAGTGTAAGCAGCAGAGAATACAATTGATGAGCAAGCTAGTACCCCAGCTACTGGTAATTTTTCTAAGATTCCTAATAATGACATGAATTCTCCTACGAAGTTAATAGTTAATGGTGCACCACAGTTACCTAGTGATAATATGAAGAATAAAATAGAGAAGATAGGCATCAATTGTGTAGCTCCTCTATAGAAGAAAATACTTCTAGTTCCTGTTCTGTCATATAAAATTCCACCTGCACAAATAAATAAACCGCTAGAAACGAAACCGTGAGCAAGCCCTAAGACAATACTACCTTCAATTCCTTGAACGTTGTTACTAAATGCACTTAATAGGTAAACAGCTGCGTGGCAAACTGAACTGTAGGCAATTAACTCTTTAACATCCGTAGTCCTAATAGTACTAAAACTAGCATAAATTATAGTAATTACAGCAATAGTATAAATTACAAAAGTATAATCTAATGCTGCTTTCGGTAAGATAGGTAAGATCATTCTAAAAATACCATACAAGCTTAATTTTAAAACTACAGCTGCTAGAACTATACTACCACCTAATGGTGACTCAACGTGAGCCTTTAATAGTCAATTATTTAGCCCATAAACTGGTGTTTTTACGGCAAAAGCTATAAATATTCCTATAAATAAGAATATTTGTGTTTTATATTCAAAATTTAATTTAAATAATGTATCAAAATCTGTACTACCCATTATTGAAGATGTACTTAAAATAGATAATAATAAGAACAAAGATCCTCACAGAGTGTATAAGAATAAATAAAAACTAGCACTTACTTTATTGTCTGATCCGAAGAGACCTATTAATATAAATAGAGCTGGTAAAATACTTTCGAAGAAAATATAGAAAGACATTATATCTAACACCATGAATACTGCTAACAATAATGTTTCTAATAATAACATAATTATTATGTAAGCTCTTACATTTTCTTTTATAGAATCTCAATTAGATAAAATCGCAATAGGCATTATTATAGTAGTTAATAATATAAAGTAAACAGAAATTCCGTCAACACCTAAGTAAATATCAAACAATTGAACGTTATAATGTTCTTGTACAAACTGAAATTGATTAGTACTACTGTTAAATAAAATAAACATAACTAAAGAAATGATTAAATTAATAACACTAGCAATTAATGCAATTATTTTTGTATAGACAGCGTTTGTTTTTTTATAAGAATCTACGCTAGAAACTATGATTGTACCTATTAAAGGTACGAATAGTAATGAGGATAATCACATATAGTATAAGCGGTTAGATCGAACTATATATTAGATATATCAACCTTTGGACATGCGTTACAAGGTAGTACGTAGTAGGGCAGCTTCGTGGCTTCGCATTTTTCGGCGAAGCTATAATATTGAAAAATACAAAAAAAAAAAAATAGGACATACTTTGCTTAGCTTAGCTTTGCTTTACTCTGATGCAATGCAGCAGTCACATTAACAAAATCAGCAGCAGTAACTGACCTATAGTAATACATTATTGTATTAAGAGTATTATTTATACAATCCATTCTAGTAGTCTACTAATTAATCTTAGTGTCAACCTTAGTCTTATTATTAATCATAGTCTCTTGTGCAGGCTTAAGTCCATTATCTTCTTATTCAATAGCTTTCCTTGTGTATAATCAAGTTGAGTCTTGTTTTAGAACTATTGGTTGTCATTATTTAATTAATAATACCTCGGATCCTAACAGTTTATTAAAGAATGTTTATCTCAATTTAGATAATTTAAGATTGAGAAATTATAAATTTTTAGCTAGTGATAGATTAAGTATTAAATACTGACCTTTAAATATTAAAGTTAAAGACCCTAATTTTAGTACTCAAAGCTTAAAACCTACTATTGTTAAGAAGATTAAGCAGAGGAACTACATACCTGAACTTAAAAATAAATTTCTAACAAATAATTATATTCCTCTTACGATGGAATTGTTTAATTACTATGGTGAATTGATAAGCAAAAAAGGGAACATTTTAACTTTTTTATTTTACAATCGTATTATTACTGTAGAGATTATAGAGTATAAAGTAGAACATATTATAAAAGTATATGAAAATAATATATTAGTAGCCAAGGTCAGAGACCTATCTTTAAATACAGGCTTTCTTAGATGTATTTTAAGTCGCGAAGAAAATAATGATATTTCTGATAATAAGATAATGAATTGTACATATTTGCACATTGATAAAATGAAAATTATTAATATAGAATACAATGTAAAAACGCGAAACTTAAGTCTTAGACCTAAAGAGTTTATACGTAAAAATAAATTTATAACTGCTGACATAGAAACCTACAAAGATAAGAATTCGAACCACATTCCTTATGCTTGTGGCTTCCCCTTTTTTTTTATTATTATTATAATAAAAAAAAAAAATGACGGTAGAAAAGAAAAATTATTTTACGTGACTGATTATAGTGATTGACAAAGCATGATCAAAGCTTTCCTTAGTGAA
>SRPT01000117.1:0-52873 GCA_018360205.1 Claviceps digitariae
TATATATATATATATATATATATACATATATATTAGAAGCAAAAAATACTTTTTTTTAAATATCACTACTTACTTTTTAATAACCTAGCTATAAGGTATTAATATTTTAATTTTTACTTCACTAGTATTTAACTATAAAGTCTTAATAGTAGTAGTTATAAGTTTAAATTTTTTATAAAGTATAGGTTTTTTAGCAAAAGCCTTCTTACAAATCCGCCTGCACTCCTATAGCAATATAGAACTAACTTTAAAATGCATAAAAACCTTAGAATATTAATTACTATACCTATTTACCCCCCTTTTTAATAATATATTAGTACTAAAGTATAGGCATAGTAAATAAGGTAGTTTTAATAAATATTAATAGTAAAAATTATAGTTTTACTTAGAGTTATTATTACTTTTTTATAAAATAAAGTAGCTTTATAATAATAAACTATATTAAAACTATATTACCCTTAGTATATAAGCTAGTACTAGCTTATTTATATTAAGAATATAATATAATTACTAAACTAATATTAATATAATTACTAAAAAATATATAGAATATTATTCTTTAAATTATTAATATAAAAATAATATATATTTAATATAAAGCCCTTTAGCCTTTAATGCCCTTTATAACCCTTATTACTAATAATAAAATTTTAATAGTAAAAAACCTCTTTATAATAATAAATGTTATAGTTATAAAAGTATTTTAAGCTAAAAAAGCTATAATATTAATATAAGTAAGTATTACTATAGGTAATAAAGCTATAATAATCTTAATAATATAATAATAGCCTACCTTTATAGTAATATTACTTTATTTATACTATAAAGTTATAATTAAAGAAATTATTATTATTAAAATTATTTAAACTTACTTCTTTAAAAATATTATTATAGTTATTAACTAAGCTATAAGCTTTAAAATTATAGTAATAGTATATTACCTTTATAGTAATAATATAATAATAACTTTTTATAACTTAATAAAGCTATATATTTATAATATTACTTAGGTTTAAACTATATTTAAGCTAAATATAACTTTAAACTACTATATATTTAGTATTATTATTAAAGGCTTTTTTATTTAATATATATAGAATTAAAGCTAAAAAAATATTTTTAAGGCACTTACTATAGCTAATAGTTTTAAAATTATAAGGGTTATAGCTTATAAACTCTATAATACCTTTATAAAAGTGCCCTTTATTATTAGTATTAATAAGGTTAATATAGTAAACTAGCTATATTAAGCTAGTATTATTTATAAAGTAAAAATATTTAAAGCTAAACTTTATAATAAAGCTTTATATTTATATTAATACTTTAGCTACTTTAAATTTAGCTATATAGCTATATACTATAGCTTAATATTATATTATAACTACTACTTTATTAGCTAGTATAAAAGTAATAAATAGTTTTACTTTACTTTATTAAAAGTAATTTAAAAGTAATACTTTAACTATATAAAAATATACTTAGTATAGTTTAAACTTTATATTATAGCTAATAAATAATAGTTTTAAGTTAAGGCTATATATTTAATATACCCTTAGTTATTTACTACTTTAGTATTACTTTAAAAAAATAGCTAAATAAAAGTTTAAACCTATTATTATAATATTAATAAATTACTTATTTATTTAGTATTACCTTAGCACTAAATTAATAAACCCTAGGGAAAAATATATTTTCTAAACTTTTATAACCTTTTAATGCCCTAACTTTAAGGTATTATAATAGCTTTTTTAAGCTAATAACTTATTATTATATTAAAACTAAATTCTTAAGCACTAACTTTTACTTAATAAACTATTTAATTAGTTATAATAAAAGTTATATATTAAAATATATAAAAAAAAACCTACTTTATTAAACTAGCCCTTAAGGCCTAGCTAAATACTAATATAATTACTATATAAAAACTAAGCTTTATTAATAATACCTTACCTAACTTAAGCCTTAGCTACTTTTAGCTTATATACTAAAGTAGCTAAATTACTATATATATTAACTATTAATATAAAATTAATATATAGTTAACTTAAAATAAAACTAACTAATACTTTATTATACTTTTTAATATAAAAATTTACTTTATTTACTCTTTTTTATTTAAATAGAATTAATTTATTTTTCTTTTAAAATTTACTTTAATATTACCTTACCTTTATAGTATATTTATTAGTAATTTTAATTAGTATTACTCTTTATAAAATAAAAAAATAAAACTTTAGCTAATAATAACCTTTTACTTTAAATAGTAAAGTAATAATAACTTAGTTTTAAAATACTTTAAAGGGAAATTATATAATAGTTTTATAATAAATATAATAATATTATTAACTATATTTAGGCTATATTTAATATTCCCTTTAAATACTTAAGGAAAGCTAATTTTATTAAGTTTAACTATATACTATAGCTTATTTAATTTAACTCTAATCTTTACTTTTTTATTATTAAAACCCCTTATTTTTATTAGCTTTATATAAAAAATAACCTTATTATTAGTAAAGTAGCTTATTAATTTTACCTTAAGGCTATAGCTTACTTATTAAAGAATAATAATAATATTAAAGTATTTACTTATTAAATACTAATTAAACTTTAAGCTATTACTAACTTTATAATATTATATTTACTTTAAAGCGCTTTTAAATATTATTTATAAAGCCTTTTATGGAAACTTCTCGCGAATCCGCCCGCACCCCTATAGCAACGCAAAACTAACTCTAAAACGTATAAAAACCTTAGAATATTAATTACTATACCTATTTACCCCCCTTTTTAATAGCGTATTAATGCTAGAGTATAGGCATAGTAAATAAGGTAATTTTAATAGATATTAATAGTTAAAATTATAGTTTTATTTAAAGCTACTACTATTTCTTTATAGAATAGGGTAGCTTTATAATAGTAAACTATATTAAGACTATATTGCCCTTAGTGTATAAGCTAGTGCTAATATATTTACACTAAAAATATAATAAAATTACTAAACTAGTGCTAGTATAATTACTAGAAAATATATAAAATATTACTCTTTAAATTATTAATATAGAAATAATATATACCTAATGTAAGGCCCCTTAGCCCTTAATGCCCTCTATAACCCTTATTATTAATAATAAAATCCTAATAATAAAAAACCTTTTTATAATAGTAAAAGCTATAGTTATAAAAGTATTTTAGGCTAGGAAAGCTATAATACTAATATAAGTAAGCATTACTATAAGTAATAGGACTATAATAACCTTAATAATATAGTAATAGCCTGCCCTTATAGTAATATTACCTTACTTATATTATAAAGTTATAGTTAAAGGGACTATTATTATTAAAATTATATAAACTTAATTCCCTAAGAATATTATTATAGCTATTAACTAAGCTATAAACTTTAAAACTATAGTAATAGTATATTATCTTTATAGTAGTAATATAGTAATAACCTTTTAAGATTTAGTAAAGCTATATATTAATAATACTACCTAGGTTTAAACTATATTTAGGCTAAATATAACTCTAAATTACTATATTTTTAGTATTATTATTAAAGGCTTTTTTATTTAGTATATATAAAACTAAGGCTAAAAGAATATCCTTAAGGTATTTACTATAGCTAATAAACCTAGGATTATAAGGGTTATAGCCTATAAACTCTATAGTATCTTTATAAGAGTGCTCTTTATTATTAGTATTAATAGGGTTAATATAGTAAACTAGCTATACTAAGCTAGTATTATTTATAAAGTAAAAATATTTAAAGCTAAACCTTATAATAAAGCTTTATACCTTTATTAATGCTTTAGTTACTTTAAATTTAGCTATATAGCTATATACTATAGCTTAGTATTATACTATAGCTACTATTTTACTAGCTAATATAAGGGTAGTAAATAATTTTACTTTACCCTATTAAGGGTAATTTAAAAGTAATACCTTAACTATATAAGGGTATACTTAGTATAATTTAAATTTTATACTATAGCTAATAAATAATAGTCCTAAGCTAAGGCTATATACTTAATATACCTTTAGTTATTTACTACCCTAGCATTATCTTAGGAAGATAGCTAGATAGAAGTTTAATTTTATTATTATAATATTAATAAATTACTTATTTATTTAGCATTACCCTAGCGCTAGGTTAATAGACCTTAGGGAAGGATATATTTTCTAAACTTTTATAACCCTTTAGCGCTCTAACCTTAGGGTATTATAGTAGCTTTCCTAAGCTAATAGCTTATTACTATATTAGAACTAAGTATATAAGCACTAACTTTTACTTAATAAACTATTTAATTAGTTATAATAGAAGTTATATACTAAAATATATAGAAGAAAACCTACCTTATTAAACTAGCCCTTAAGGCCTAGCTTAGTATTAATATAATTACTATATAGAAACTAAGCCTTATTAATAATACCTTACCTAACCTAAGCTTTAGTTACTTTTAGCTTATATATTAAAGTAGCTAGACTACTATATATATTAACTACTACTATAGAATTAATATATAGTTAACTTAAAATAGAACTAACTAATGCTTTATTATACTCCTTAATATAAAAATTTACTTTATTTACTCTTTTTTATTTAAATAAAATTAATTTACTTCCCTTTTAAAACTTACTTTAGCGCTACTCTATCCTTATAGTATATTTATTAGTAATTTTAATTAGTATTACTCTTTATAAAATAAAAAAAAAAGGACTTTAGCTAGTAATAACCTTTTACTTTAAGTAGTAAAGTAATAATAACTTAGTTTTAAAATACTATAAAGGGAAATTATATAGTAGTTTTATAATAAATATAATAGTATTATTAATTATATTTAGGCTATATTTAATATCTCCTTTTAATACTTAGGGAGAGCTAACTTTATTAAGTTTAACTATATACTATAGCTTATTTAGCTTAACTCTAATCTTTACTCCCTTACTATTAAGACCCTTTACTTTTACTAGCTTTATATAAAGAATAACTTTATTATTAGTAAGGTAACTTATTAGTTCTACCTTAAGGCTATAGCTTACTTATTAAAGAATAATAATAATATTAAAGTATTTACTTATTAAATACTAATTAAACTCTAAGCTATTACTAACCTTATAGTATTATATTTACTTTAAGGCGCTTTTAAATATTATTTATAGTAAAACTAATAAATAAAGTAAGCTATATTAAATATAAAATATACTAATTACTACTAGTAATTAAACTATATTAATAATAGCTAATAACTTACTACTAAGGTAATATAAACCTAGGCCTACATTATAGCTAATAAATAGTAAAGCTTTTAGTATATAGTAGTAAATATAGTAATAGTAAGATATAAAGGGTTATAAAAACTTAAATAATAGGCCTAGCTTTAGAGTAATACCTCTTTAAAATCCTAATAAGTACTAACCTTACTTTATAAAGATATTAACTTTTTTATATTTATAACTTTATATAATAATAAGGTAATAGCCTTTACTAAATAGTTTTTTTCTATATTTATAGCTTAAACTAATAATATTTTAACTTTAATAAAGCATTAATTTAATACTACTTTATTTCTAGCTAAGGACTATTTTATAGTTAATAAAATCTATAGTATTATAAAAAGCTTTATTAGCTAAAAAGCACTTAGCCTTAATAAGCTTTTAGTAGAATTCCTTAAGGCCTATAGTTAATTACTTACTAAAGTACTTATTACTCTCTTTAATATATATTACTAAACTAGTTACTACCTAGTATTATTTTAAAAGGTAAAGGTAGTAATACTATAAAAGCTAAGAAAATCCCTTAAAAAGTAAAAATAGGCTAAGGTATAATGCCTTATCTCTCTCTTTAGTATTATTAGTAAGGTACTTAAAATAGTAATAGTAATATAAATTATATATACTACTAAGGAAAGTAGTGCCCTTTTAAATATATAAATAAGTAATAAAGAGAATTAATTAATAAAGATAGCTTTTAATATCCTTATTAAAGCTATATATATAGTATAGTACTATAGTAGTATTATATTACTACTTTAGCTAAATATTTTAGCTACTTTTAATATAGTTTACTATAGCTAATTACTATATATTATACTCTAAATAAAACTCTTTATATAAATAGTAGTATAAACTTAAGCTTTTACTACTTAAAGAACTATTTAATTATTTTTTAATAACTAAGCTATTAATAAGCTCCCTATCTCTATAGAGGTACTATAGGGGTCCTTTATTTTCTTTATTTTCTTCTTTCTTTATATTACCCTACTCTATATAAAGCTATAAATAGTATAATTTATATTAGTTTTAAGCTTCTTTAATAATATAAATATCCTTACCTATAGTTATACACTAAATAAGACCTAATATTAACTTAAAGCTACCTAGAAAATTTATATAAAGTAGTTTATAAAGTCTAAACTATAATTTTACCTATAGAAAAGTAAGCTTATATACTTTATCTATTAGCACTATATAATAATAACTTTAGTCTAACTTAGCACTATTATAATTTAATTAATATAATTTACTTACTTTCTTAAGGTTTAGATTTACTAAAAACTCTAATAATAGGTATATTATTAGTAAGTTAAGGTAAAATTAAGGTAGTAATAGCTTATACTTATAGTGTTATTAATATTTACCTAGGGTTACCCCTTATATAATACTTAGCTTTTATATATATAAGTTATTTATAGTATTATTATATATAGCATAAGGATATACTATACTTTATTTAGTATTAATAAGAGAGTATATAGTATAGCTAAAGTATTTATCTTTAAATAAATAAAGTGCTTAAAAATAATTATAAAAGCCTATAAAGTAATACTATAGTTTTTATTTAAAACTAAATTAGCTATACTTTTAATTTATTTTTACCTTAATTACTATATATACTACTACTTTAATTATATTAAAGCTAGTAATATAGCTAATAAAATCTAGGCTATCTATATATTAATAGTAAGCTAGCTTTATTAATATTAATACTATTAAACCTATAGTGCCCTTACCCCTAACTATATACTATTTTTAAACCTTCTTTATAATAATACCCTTACTCTTTTACTTACTAAGTAATTTATATAAAACTAGTTTACTTTATAATATTATAACTAAAAAGTAGTAAAAATATATTAATTCTAACTTAAATTTATAGTAGTAAAATAAAACTTAAGCTTTACCTTTATAAAGAAAATTATTTACCTTTATTATAGCTTTATAAAGTATAAGTTTACTGCCCTTATTTAGCTATATACTAAATACCTAGGTATATAGGCCTATTTATACTATTACTATATACTTAATATAAACTTATTTATATATTAATACTAAGAAAATATTAATAATTATTACTACTTAATTTTTACTTACTTTAACTTTAACTACCTATAGCCTATTAACCTTAATATATTACTACTTTAGAACTATTATAATATTTATATAGCTCTTAATTTTAATTATTTAGCTTAAGCTATTATAACTTAAGTGCTTTAAACTAGCTATCTCTCTTAATTTTCTTTTACTTAATTACTTAAATAATAATAAGCTAATAATATAATAAAGTATATAATATAGAGATTTTAAGTTATTATTAGCCTATTAATAATAGTAGTAAAGGCTAGGTTATTTTATATACTTTCTAAGTCTTAATTACTATAATAATATAAATAATAGTAATTATAGTAGTATATTAATATTATAATAGTATAGACTTAGTAATTAAAAACCTTTTTTATTCCTTAAAAAATAAAAAATATAAAAAAAAAATAAAAACTTAAGCTTATACCCCTTTATATTAATACTCTCCTACCTTTATACTTACTTTACTTAGTATTTTAGCTTATAAGCTTTTTATAGAATTTTATTTTACTCTTTTAAAATATTAGTAATATACTATACCTATAGTAATATTTTACCTTTAAAAAAGAATATAATAATTTTAAACTACTCTTTTACTACTATTACTATAGTATTAGCCTTAGCTTAGCTAATTAGTCTCTTTACTTTCTTTTAAGTAATATTATATTTAACTAACTATAGTAGTTAGTATTATATTAAAACTAGCATAGAACTAAGTTATATTTATATTAACCTTTTTACTAAAGATATATAAGTCTTAGAAATTTATAATATAGAGTATAGTATTATAGTATAATATAATATTTTAATTTAGCTATAAAACTAATTAGCTATTATACTATTATTACCTTAGGGGTATATACTTATTAGAATATATATTTTTTACTAAATAGTATATTTATAGTAAGTTATATTAATACCTAGGTAGTTTAGGGCTAGGTTAGAATTAGTACTAGGGTAGGTTATATACCTTAGGTATTATAGTACCTTTTTATAATATTTACCTTTTTAAAGAAGTAAGGTATATAAAGCTAGTTATAAACTAGGCTAGGCTAGCCTTAGGTTAAATATAGTATTAAGTTAAAATAGGGAGGGTATTTATACTATATTTAAAGATAGTGGAATTTTATAGTATTATTTATAGTAAACTAAGGTTAAGTTAGTACTAATATAGTACTATAATTAGGGGGGGGGCACTTATAATAATAATAATAACACTAAGGAAAGAAAAGAAAAAAAGGAAAAAGAAAAAAAGTTATACTTAAAGGGGAAGGCCTTATTTATATTCTTAGTAACCCCCCCCCCCTCTTTAAAACCTAATGCTAATTACTTTAGGGCCTTACTTTTTTAGTATATAAAACCTAGTAAAATGTTTTTAGGTTTATAGTAGTATATAATATAAACTAGTATTAATACTAGCTTAGTACTAGAAAAATAACTCTAAAGTAACTTATATAATTATACTACCCTTTACTATTAGCTTACCTAACTCTCTCTTAATATAGAACTATACTATACTAAGTTTTTATTTACATTTTATATATTTCCTAGCAATATAGGCTACTAGTTTAGCCTATAAAGTACTACTTTTATATAGCTAGAACTAGTAAGGGGCTATAGCGCCCCTAATATAGTGTTTATATTATATATAGGTTTTCTACCCTATACTAGGGTTTTTTCTATATAGTTATTAGGAGGAGAGGTACTAGATATTAAGCCCTAGGCCTAACTAGCGTATTAATAAATAAATAAATAAATAAATATTATTTATAGTAAAACTAATAAATAAAGTAAGCTATATTAAATATAAAATATACTAACTATTATTAATAGTTAAACTATATTAATAATAGCTAGTAACTTACTACTAAGGTAATATAAACCTAAGCTTATATTATAGCTAATAAATAGTAAAGCTTTTAATATATAGTAATAAATATAATAATAATAAAATATAAAGAGTTATAAAAACTTAAATAATAGGCCTAGCTTTAAAGTAATATTTCCTTAGAATTTTAATAAGTATTAATTTTACTTTATAAAGGCACTAACTTCTTTATATTTATAACTTTATATAAAAATAAAGTAATAGCTTTTACTAATTAATTCTTTTTTATATTTATAGCTTAAATTAGTAATATTTTAACTTTAATAGAGTACTAACTTAATACTACCTTATTTTTAATTAAAAACTATTTTATAAATAATAAAATCTATAGTATTATAAAAAGCTTTACTAATTAAAAAGCACCTAGCTTTAATAAGCTTTTAATAGAATTTCTTAAGGCCTATAATTAGTTACTTACTAAAGTTTTTATTACCCTCCTTAATATATACTATTAAATTAGTTATTACTTAATACTATTTTAAAAGGTAAAGATTATAATATTATAAAAGCTAAGAAAATCCCTTAAAAAGTAAAAATAAGCTAGAGTATAATGCTTTATCTCTCTCTTTAGTATTATTAATAAAGTACTTAAAGTAGTAATAATAATATAAATTATATATATTACTAAAGAGAGTAATACCTTTTTAAATATATAAATAAGTAATAAAAAGAACTAATTAATAAAGATAGCTTTTAGTATTTTTATTAAAGCTATATATATAGTATAGCATTATAGTAATATTATATTACTACTTTAGCTAAATATTTTAGCTACTTTTAATATAATTTACTATAGCTAACTACTATATATAATACTTTAAGTAAAACTCTTTATATAAATAGTAATATAAACTTAAGCCTTTATTACTTAAAGAACTACCTAATTATTCTTTAATAATTAAGCTATTAATAAGCTTTTTATCTCTATAAAGATACTATAAAGATTCTTTATTTTCCTTATTCTCTTTTTTCTTTATATTACTTTACTTTATATAAAGCTATAAGTAATATAATTTATACTAATTCTAGGCTTTTTTAATAATATAAATATTCTTACTTATAATTATATACTAAATAAAACCTAGTATTAACTTAAAGCTACTTAAAAAGTCTATATAAAGTAGTTTATAAAGTTAAAACTATAATTTTATTTATAGAAAAGTAAGCTTATATACTTTACCTATTAGTACTATATAATAATAACTTTAGTTTAACTTAATATTATTATAATTTAATTAATATAATTTACTTACTTTTTTAAAGTTTAAATTTACTAAAAACTTTAATAATAAATATATTATTAATAAGTTAAAGTAAAATTAAAGTAATAGTAGCTTATACTTATAATACTATTAGTATTTACTTAAGGTTACTCTCTATATAATACTTAACTCTTATATATATAAATTATTTATAGTATTATTATATATAGTATAGAAATATACTATATTTTATTTAATATTAATAAAAAAACCTATAGTATAGCTAAAGTATTTATTTTTAAATAAATAAAGTGCTTTAAAATAATTATAAAAGCCTATAAAGTAATACTATAGTTTTTACTTAAAATTAAATTAGCTATACCCTTAATTTATCTTTACCTTAATTACTATATATACTACTATTTTAATTATATTAAAGCTAGTAATATAGCTAATAAAATCTAAGCTATTTATATATTAATAATAAGCTAGCTTTATTAATACTAGTATTATTAGCCTTATTATATCTTTACCCTTAATTATATACTATTTTTAAACCTTCTTTATAGCTATACTCTTACCCTTTTATTTACTAAGTAATTTATATAAAATTAGTTTACTTTATTATATTATAACTAAAAAGTAATAAAAATATATTAGTTTTAATTTAAATCTATAGTAATAAAATAAAACCTAAGCTTTATTTTTATAAAGAAAATTATTTACTTTTACTATAGCTTTATAAAATATAAGTTTACTACCTTTATTTAGCTATATATTAAATACTAAAGTATATAGGCCTATTTATATTATTACTATATACTTAATATAAACTTACTTATATATTAATACTAGGAAAACCTTAATAATTATTATTACTTAATTTTTACTTATTTTAATTTTAACTACCTATAGCTTATTAACCTTAATATACTATTACTTTAAAACTATTATAATATTTATATAGCTTTTAACTTTAATTATTTAGCTAAAGCTATTATAACTTAAGTGCTTTAAACTAGCTATTTTTCCTAATTTATTTTTACTTAATTACTTAAATAATAATAAACTAATAATATAATAAAGTATATAGTATAAAGGTTTTAAATTATTATTAGCTTATTAATAGTAATAATAAAGGCTAAGCTAACTTATATACCTTTTAAATTTTAATTACTAAAATAGTATATATAATAATAGTTATAGTAATATATTAATATTATAATAGTATAAACTTAGTAATTTAAAACCCTTTTTATTCCTTAAAAAATAAAAAATATAAAAAAAAATAAAAACTTAGGCTTATACCCCTTTATATTAATACCCCCTTATCTTTATACTTACTTTACCTAGTATTTTAGCTTATAAGCCTTTTATAGAATTTTATTTTATTTCTTTAAAGTATTAATAATATACTATATTTATAGTAATATTTTACTTTTAAAAAAGAATATAGTAATTCTAAACTACTCCCTTATTATTATTACTATAGTATTAGCCTTAGCTTAGCTAATTAATCTTTTTACTTTCTTTTAAATAATATTATATTTAACTAATTATAATAATTAGTATTATATTAAAATTAATATAAAATTAAGTTATATTTATATTAACTTTCTTACTAAAGGTATATAGGTTCTAGAAATTTATAATATAAAGTATAATATTATAGTATAATATAATATTTTAATTTAACTATAGAATTAATTAGCTATTATATTATTATTACTTTAAGGGTATATACTTATTAAAATATAGGTTTTTTACTAAATAATATATTTATAATAGGTTATATTAATACTTAAGTAGTTTAAGGCTAGGTTAAAGTTAATACTAAGGTAAGTTATATATTTTAAATATTATAATACCTTTTTATAATATTTATCTCTTTAAAGAAGTAAGGTATATAAAGCTAGTTATAAACTAAGCTAAGCTAGCCTTAAGTTAAATATAACACTAAGTTAAAATAAAAAGGGTATTTATACTATATTTAAAAATAATAGAATTTTATAGTATTATTTATAGTAAATTAGGGTTAGGTTAGTACTAATATAGTATTATAATTAAGGGGGGGGGTATTTATAATAATAATAATATTATTAAAAAAAGAAAAGAAAAAAAGGAAAAAGAAAGAGAGTTATACTTAAGAGAGAAGGCCTTATTTATATTTTTAATAACCCCCTTCCCCTCCCCTTTAAAACCTAGCACTAATTACTTTAAAGCCTTATTTTTTTAGTATATAAAACCTAATAAAATATTTTTAAGTCTATAGTAATATATAATATAAACTAATATTAATACTAGCTTAGTACTAGAAAAATAACACTAAAATAACTTATAAAATTATACTACTCTTTATTATTAGCTAACTTAACTCTCTCTTAATATAAAGTTATACTATATTAAGTTTTTATTTATATTCTATATATTTCCTAGTAATATAAGCTATTAATTTAGCCTATAAAGCACTATTTTTATATAGCTAAAACTAATAAAGAGCTATAGTGCCCTTAATATAGTATCTATATTATATATAGGTTTTCTACCCTATACTAGGGTTTTTTCTATATAGTTCTTAGGAGGAGAGGTACTAGATATTAGGCTCTAGGCCTAACTAGCGTATTAATAAATAAATAAATAAAATAGGTTTTTTAGCTATTAAAAAGGGGCTAAAAAAAATCTTAATAGCTAAAAGGGGGTTTAAAGGGGCCCTTTTTAGCTAATTAATAATTAGTAAATTATTAGTAAAAAAAGTAGATTTAGTTTCTCTATATTACGGACTGGTCTAGAGGTAACTACTATCTAGCGTTAATAGTAATATTATTATTCTTAAGAAGACAAGGAAATATAGTTATATATAACCTTACCTCGCCTAGTATATATATAGGGGTTGCTTAGGCCTATGCCCTAAAAGGTGACTGCCCGTTCCCCTCCATGATCCGAGCCTATAGCTTGAATCCATTACGCTCTACTTTCTTTTAGTAATTAATTATAATAAAAATTAGCTATTATACTATTATAAATATATAGAATTATACCCTTATACTCTTAGGCTATAAAGCTAGAAATAGCTATAGTTATAAGAAAAGATTAGGTTTAATATTTTAACATTATAAAGTAAAAATAAAAGAATCTAAAATATATAAAATAACTTATAAATAAATAACTAGATTTTGCAAAAAAAGAATAGAGGCTATATGCTTATAGCTATAGAAAAATTAAGATAGGGGTTTTATTTTATTAAGTAAGTAATTAATTAGTGCGTTTAATTTATTAATTAATAACTAAAGAAAGGTTTTTTTATATGCTAAATAAAATGTTAATTTTCTAGATAGAGTATAACATTAAATTGCTAGAGCTATCTAGTGTATACAAATTAATTAATTAATCTATCATAATTATCCTTAGTAATATTGTAAGTATAGCCTTTCAAGGACTAAAGGTGCTACGGTCTGGGAATAAGTCTTGTAAGGGTCTATAACAGCTGCAGCACTTAAGCAAGGCTATAGCTATGATGGATTCGAGCTATAGGCTCAGATGATAGAAGGGAACGGATAGCTATTAGTCATGCACACTCACACCTTTTAGGCTATAGTTCTAAGCAACTTTAATAAATATCTAGTAAGAGTAAAGTTATATATAACTATTGTGTTAGCTAGGAACAATCACTCCAAAATATAGGCCGCACACTAAGAAAGGAATCACGTAATTCTTAAAGGTAGGGAATAATAAGTTTTTCTATAATAATAACCTATAGTTAGGGTTAAAAACAAAGTTAGTAATTAAGTAATAAAAGACCTAATTAAATAATTAGTAATAAAATAAATATAAATAAAGACTTTAATTAGGGTATTTTAAGTATTTAAATAATATTATAAGTAAAAAGTTATATAATAAAAATGCTGTTATATAGTAAAACAGATCGTGGGATTCTTCCTTATAAAGGAAGAATTCTATACTTAAATAGAAGAGAATAACTTTAACCTTATATATATTTAACTACCTAACTATAACCTGTGTATTCTTTACTTTATAACCTTATAACGTTCTACGCATATTGCGTAGATATGAGGTCCTCATAATACTAAGCCTATTGTGAGGTCCTCATAACACAAGGCGCATTAGGATAGAATCCCTTATACTTAGTTATACTCTTACTTATAGTAGCCCTTAAAAGACTACTATATATATAAGGGCTTCTTAGAAGAAGTAAGCTTTAATTAATATACTAATTACTATATTACCTTTACTTAGCTATTATATTTATACCTAATAATTCTAAAGCTTTTTTATAGCTATTTAAAAATAATATAGTGCTTTATACTTAATAACCTATAGCTATTTTATAAAAAGATTCTTTATTTTTTAAACCCTTAGTAAATACCTAGTAATTTATAGCTATTATAGCTAATAATATCTCTTTAATTATTATTATTACTTAAAATAAAATAGTTTTTAAAACCCTTAACTTTAAGGAGAAAGCTAAGATAATATAAAAGTAAATTTAATAGCTTAAAAAATTAAAGAAACTATAGGCTTAAAAATAAAAGCTTTTTATTACTTTAAATTAATTAATAAATAATATAAAAAAAGCTAAATACTATTACTTTACTAATAACTTATTAAATAATAGCTAAGGAAAAGTTAAGGTAAAGAATATTAATTTTTTAATATATTTAACTAACCTATAAAAATATAAAATTTAAATTAATAATTTAACCTATATTTTTAATAAAGTATAGTATAAATTTTATTAGAATTATTAAAAAATCCTTTTTACCTTTAATTATATATAATAGTTTTATTAAGTAAAATAGAATTATTTTTTTAATAAATAATTAAATAATTAATATAAAAAACTTAAAAATAATTAAAATAAATTCTAAAAATAAACTCTTACTTTACTAAAGAACTTTACTAACTAAAAGGCTTAAATTATTATTATAATAAAAAATACTAAATAATAAAAAGGCTAGAGTTTTATTAACTTTAGTATTTATTTTAATTTACTAAAGAAATACCTTAAAAAAGCTAGTAAAAAAGTAAAGGCTTTTTTTTTTACTAAGTTATTACTTAACCTTTAAAACTATATAAACTTATATATATTTATTATTAAAAAAATAAAGAAAAAAGTAGTATAAATTACCTAGTAATTTTAGAATATTATACTAATAAAACCTAAGTATAAAATAAAATATAAAATAAAAAAAAACCCTTTAAAAGCACCTTAACTATAATTATAAAGTATATTATATTATTACTAATAATAATACTCTTTTTTAGTATTAAATAGCTTTATAATAAGCTTAAATAATAAATTTATTTATAGACTATAAAAGTACTATAATTATAATAGCTTAAACTATATTTAATATTATTATAATTAACCTTTAAAATAATAAATAAACTAAATAAAAAATACTTAATAATAAAAATAGCTATTTTTACCTTTATTAGTTATAAACTCTTTATTAAATAATACTTTTATATTTTTATTATTATTTAAGGATAAATTATTATTTAAACCTTTACTAATTTAAATATATACTTTAATATTAATATTATTAGTTTAAAGTTTATAAAATAATAAAGACTTTAAAAAACCCTAATAAATATTCTTAAACTTTAAGTAATTAGTATATTAACTATTTTATAATATAAAGTATATAATATACTAATAAGTATAATTAATTCTTATAAATACTTTAAAGAATTAACCTTACTATATATAATAATAAATAAAAACCTTAAAGTTTAAAAAAGCTTTATTTTAATTAAAATATATATACTAATAATTAAATATATTTACTTAGCTTTTTATAAAAAAAAGTAATAATTTAAGCTTTATTAATTTAGAATATTCTTAATAACTCCCTATTAATTTATAAAAAAAAATAGAAATATAGCTATTATATATACTATTTAAATAATTATTAGTAATAAAGTAATACTTTTAAAAGATAAAAACTAAAGAAAAATACTTTTAATTTTTAATAATATTTCTTTAAAACTATTTATATATATAAATATATTTAAGTTTAATAATATTAATATATTACTATTAAGAAAAAATACTAACTATACTATTAACTTACTACTTAATATATTATTACTATATAAATCTATATACTTTTTATTTTAAAATAAACTTAAAGTTTTATAAAAATACTTTAAAAAAAACCTAATAAATAGCTATATAAAAGCTTTAAAAAGCTTTATTAATACTTTTATTTTTTTTATTCTTAAAAAGAATAATACTCTTTAGTTATATATAAATTATTATAGTATTAATAATATTATATTTAAAAATTAATATATATTACTCTTTATTTTAAAGATTTTTAATTATATTTAAAAAGTAAAGTTTTTTATTAAAATTAATATTAAGAATATATATTATTATATTTATATTAAAAAAGGGAATAAGTAAAAAATAATATTTAAAACTAAATATAGCTACTATAAATATTTTATAATACCCTTTAAACTAACTAATACCTTAGCTATATTTTAAAACTATATATACTAAGCACTATAAAAGCTAATTAATACTATTTATATAGTATATTTAAATAATATTCTAATCTTTTTAAAAATATAAATAAAATATATAGTTTATATATAAAAAGTACTAAGTAAAATAAAGAGTATTAAACTATATACTAAATTATTTAAGTATATATTTTATTAAAATTTAGTAAAGTTTTTTAAATTTATTCTTTTTATTAATAGTATTTTAATAAATAAAAAAAGAGTAAATATAATTTAAAAATAAAAAAAACTTAAGAGTTTTAAAAATATATAAGTTTTTTTAGATTTCTATAATTTTTACTATAAATTTATATATTAATACTCTACCTTTATAGTATCTCTTAATATATTAATAAAGGGAAGCTAAAAGGAGATTTAATATAATAAGTTTTACTTTAAAAATAATAAATATATAGTGTTTATAAAGCTAAAAGCTACTTTTTAAAAAGCGCCTTTATTATAATATTATAAACTTAAATAGCTAATTTATATTAAAATAAATACCTTTACCTTTATAATAGCTAGTATTATCTCTTAGCTAAATAATAAAAAGTAATATTACTTTATAGTATTTTAATTTTAAAAGTTTATTAATATAAAATAAAACTATAGTATAGCTAATTAAAAGCTTTTTATTATAGTAAAATTCTTTAAGCACTAATAATATTATATTAAAAGGGTTATAAATTCTATAAAGGTTTTATTAAATTACTATATATTAGTATAACCTTAGAAAGGTTATAAAAGGATAAATAAAGCACTAGTGTAAAAAGGGTTATAAATACAATGTATTAGTATTAATAATAATACTAAAAAGCTAGACTAAGGAAGGTAGCATTATATATAGAGTTTTTTACTAGCATTAGGGTTAGTAGGTTTAATTATATAATATATCTAATTAGTATCTATAAATTAAACCTTCCTAAGGTTATACTATTTTACTAAAGTTATGCTATTAAGGGTAATTTTAATACTAATAAATTCTCTTTTTTTTTAATAAAGAGAAATTACTTAAAGAGTAGCTAAAAAAACGTATAAAAAATAAAGAGTATTATTATTAATATATATAAATTCCTTAATTAAAAAAGAATATCCCTAATTAGCTAGCTTTATACTAAGTTTATTATATAAAAAAACTCTTTAGCTTTTATAGCTTTATTTATTATAATTAATTTCTATTAATTAGCTACTTCTCTTTTTACTTATTTTTCTACTTAAATTCTTATTTTATTATTATTAATAAAGCTTTTAAAAGCTTTATTTAGTATTACCTTTATTATTATATTTATAATATTATTATTTCTATTAATTTATTAAATTTCTATAAGCTTATAATACTTATATAATTACTAAAGAGCTATAATATTAATTATAAGCTATTTTTTCTTTATTATTCCTAGCTTTATAAGGTATTTATATAGGGAAAAAGAGTTTATATAAATAATTATTAAAATATATACTTTTTATAGCTTTTTTATAATTATATTTAAAGTAACTTTTAATATATATACTATATTTATACTTTATATTATTTTATATAGCTTAAAGGTAAGAGCACTTTTTATAACTTTTTTACTCTTTATTAAGCTATATATAATAATATTCTATTAAAGCTTAAATTCTATATTAATATTACTTTTTACTTTATTACTTAAAATAATTATAAATTTAATTTAAAAGCTTAAGTTTTTATTATTTATAAAAAACCTATTTATAAATATATATAATATTATTAATTAAAGGTTAAGTAAAATATAGTAAATTCCTTAGTTAGAATTTTTAATTTATTAACTTATTTTTTTATTAAGCTTATTTATATTAATTTAGTTAGGGTTTTAATATTATATTACTATAAAAAGGTTAAAAAGTACCTTTAGTTAGTATATACTTAAACTATATACTTTAAAAGCTTATTATTAAATATATTAGTTTTTTATAGTTATTTTATTTTTAATTTTTATTATTATAAGCTTTTTACTTTAGTTTTTTTAGTTTAGCTTAACTATATTATTACTATAATTTATTAAAATATAGCTATTAAAAATAAAAAGGTTTTTAATACTTAGTATATACTTTAATTTAGCTATAAAACTTACTTTTTAAAGCTTTTCTTTTTTTTTATTAAAAAACTTTATATTATTAAGGCTAAAGGTATTATTTATTTATATTTTAATAAGCCTAAAGTTATTATTATTTTTAAAGGTAATTAAAAAGTATAGATTATAGCTAAAAATAACTATTTTTAATTTCTTTTTATAGTAATTAAAGTATATTATTTATTATTATATACCTATCTTTATAATACTATATAAAGGCTTAATAACCTTTCTTATTATATTTTTAGGGTAAAGGTATTTAACTTATTATAAAAGCTTTATAATAATAAGCTAGCTAAGGTTTATTTATAATTATATATATACTTAAGTAATATTTTTTAATTAGAGAAAAATCTTTTTTTTATAAGTAATAAGGCTAATATTATAATAAGTTATTAGCTAGCTTATTAAATTATAAATATCTATATAAAAATTATTTTCTTTTTTTAATTACTATAGCTTTAAATTATAAAATATAATTTTTTATATAGTAAAAAGGTTTTCTTACCTTTAACTTTTTAAATTATTTATAAGTAAAAAAGGCATTAATTTTTATATTTTTTAGAGTTAAACTTTATAAATTTAAATATACTTTTTATTAATAATATATTAATTTCTTTTTTATTAAAGGCTTTAAAAAGTATACCTTTAGTAATAATTTTACTTTTTTTTTAAGGGTAATTATAATTTAAAAGTTTTCTTTTTTTTTTATTAATAAAAATATACTTCTTTTTATATAAGTATTTTTTTTTTATTCTCTTTATACTCTATAAATTTATAAAATTTTAGCTACTTTTTTTTTAAAAATATATTATTATAAGTAGTATATTTATTATAGTTTAAGCTAGTTATTATTAATTCTTTTTCTCTTTTTAATTTTATCCCTTATTAATAATAAATTAAGTTAAAACCTTTATTATTATTTTACTTAGGTTAGCTAATTTTACTATTATTATTTATCTCTTTTTATATTATAAATTTAGTTATTCTTTACTTATACTTAAAGTAAATTTAATAATAGCTATTAAAACTATTTAATATAAGCTATTTAAAGATAAAATTATTATTCTTTATAATTACCCCCTTATTTTATTTTAATTTGTTTTTTAAAAATAATAATTTAAATAAAAACCTTTATTATTCTTTTTATTATTAAGGTTAATATTCTTTCTCCTTACTTTATTCCTTAGTTTCTTATTATAATAATAATAATTTAAATAAAAACCTTTTTTATTATTTACTTTTAAAAAGCTAAGCTTAGCTTTAATCTTTAATTTATATTTTTTTTATTTACTTTTTTTTTTAATTTTATTTATTAATAGAAATAACTTAGATTAAAATCTTTATTATTATCTTTAATAAAGGGATTAATATTAGGTATTTTTATTTTTTTTATAATATTACTTTTTTCTTTTTTTAAAGGAGTTAAATATTTTTCTTTTTTTAATTTTATTTATTAATATTAATAATTTAAATTAAAACCTTTATTATTATTTTTAAAAAAGAAATTAAGTTTTACTTTTCCTTTTTTTAATAAAGTTAAACTATTTTTTTTTTTATTTTATTCTTTATTTTTCTTTATTTTTCTCTTTATTTTTATAATTAAGGTTAACTTTTTATATCTTTATAGTAAGTATTACTATAGAATACTTTTTTAAATAGCTTTATTTTTTTAGGGCTTTAATAGCCTTTAAAGTAATTAGCTTTATTATTAAAGTTTTATTTTTTAAATAAAAACCTAATAATTTACCTTTAGTAATAATTATTATAATTATTTTTATTATTAAAGCTTTACTTTTTAGTTAAAAAACTAAAGAGTTATTTTTAATAATACTTACTAACTTTAATACTTAAGTATTATTAATAAGTATTTTATAAAGCTTAATAATAATACTATAAAAATTAATAAAGCTATTTAATATATTTATAATATAAGTTTTCTTTATAATAGCTATAAGTTTATAAGGGTTATATTAGCTTTTTTTCTCTTACTATATATATATATTAAACTATAGTAATAGCTAGTAAATTAGTATAATATTTAGTTTATTCTAAGTATTTATAGCTTTTTAAAATTATTATTTTATAAAGTATTTATAAGCTTCCTTAGTAACTTATTATAATACTATTACTCTTTAAGCTATTAATAAGCTTAGTAATAACTTTATTATTATATAAAGGTATATACTAAAGATTAGTAATATTAATATAAAGCTATTAAAGCTTACTAAGTTATTAACTATTTTTATTATTATTTAAAGCCTTTAATTAATAATTAATATATTATTAACTTTTTTTTTAATAATATTATATATTTATTTTAAAGAAAGGTAGTATTTCTTTATTTTACTAATACTATAATATACCTTTATAAAGATTTTATTAGTATTAATTACTAAAAAATATATTAAATATTTAAATTTAATAAAAGTAAAGTTTTTTTTAGTATTATTAATAATTTAATTTAAAGGGCTTAAATAGGTATTAATTTAGTATTCTTTAAAAGTATTTTATATATTATATACTTTTTATTTTTTTTAATTAAAAAAGTAAGTAGCTTAAAAAGCTATAGTAATATTAATAATATATAAAATAAGTTATTTATTAATTTATAGAATATTAATAATAATTTTATAGTTAAAATTAAATTTATTTTTTAATAAGAATTTAAACCTTTTAAAAGCTTTATTATTAAGTTAATATTAATAGTATTTATTAGTAAGTTTTTTAATATACTTATAGTTTATATTTTTACTAGCTTACTTTAATAATTTAGCTAATTTTTAAATTAATAAGTAGCTAAATTAATAATAAAGTTATTAAATTTTAGTTTTAAAAAGGTAAAAAGCTATAATTTTATTAGCTTATAAGGTTTATTATAAATATCTTTATTTTTTAATAATTAAAACTTTTTTATTTCTTTAAATAAGTATATTAGTAAAGTTATTAAGCTTAATACCTATACTATTTATATTTATAATATAGTATAAAAATAAAGTTATTAAGCTAAGATTATAAAAGTTAATAATACTAAAAACTATTAAAAAATAAAGAATATTAAAAAAAATAGCTAAGCTAGCTTTAAAGTTAATTTTATATTATTTAAAGCCTTTAATTTTAAAATATAATATTAGCTTTAATAAGGCTTTTACTTATATTAATTTAGCTATAGAAATTCTTATTATATTAATATTAAGAAAAATTCCTTAAAAAACCTCTTTAAAATATGTTTTTTTAAAAATAAAGTATTAAAAAGTAAAAAGATTAAGTTTATTATATAAATTAGTATTAATTAAATTATATTTAAATACTTAATCTTTAAGTAGCTATAAAAGTTATAGGCTATTAAAATAATTCTTTAAAGGCTAATTTTTAAGCTTAATTATAAAGAACTAAGTATATATTATTTAGCTATTATTTTAATTAAACTACTTATTTTCTTAAGAAATAAAGAATATATTTACTACTTTTTATATATAATTATTAATATTTTCTTACTTCTTTTTATTATTATTATTAATAAGGAAACCTTTAAAAGCTTAAAGAAATACTATAAATTTTTTATTTATAAATATATTTTTATATTTATTACTTTTTTATTACTTTTCTTTAGCTTTTTATTATTTAATCTTAAAGTAATTAGTTAATTAGTATTCTTTTTTATTATAAATAATATATTTTTAAGGAAATTAAGGTTTTTTATAGTTATATTACTCTAAATATAAGCCTTATATTTATTTATAGTGCTTATTTATAAAGAGAGCCTTATTATTTTTCTTTTTTAATAATTTTTTTATTATTTATTATAATAATATAATTATTTTATTTATATAAAGGTATTTTTTTAAGTTACTAACTATATTTTTATAGGTAAGTATATAATTAAATATAATAAGGTAGTATTTAAAGATATTATTAATAGTAGTTAGTAATTATTATTATAGTTATATATTTATTAATAAAAAATTAAAAAGGCTATAGTAAATTTTCTTAAGGCTATTAATAAAAGTATTTAAGTATTAAAGTTTAAACTTATTAGGGTTTTTACTAATAATCTTTCTTAATATTATATTATTCTATTTAATTTAATAAAATTACTAATTACTTTTAATTTTAAAGTAAGTTTTAATTTATTAAATAAGCTCTTTATAGGTTAAGTTTTTATTAGCTAAGTTATTAAAATAGTATATAAAAGTATTCTTTAATAATATAATAAGAAATACTTTATATTATATATTTTAAAGAATATTATATTTTTTATATTTATTTATAAAAATATTAACTTTTAAAGTTATAAAATTATATATTTTATTAGTATATTTATTTTTCTTAATATAAATTTTACTAAGCTTACTAAAGATTTTATAGATTTAGTTATTTATAGTTTTACTTTATTAATAAAAAAAGCTTTATAAAGGTATAAAGTTATTAAGGTATAAGAATTTTAAATATTATTTTCTAAAGAGTTTATAAAAGTTCTTTAAATATTAGTTATTATAATAAAGTATATTTATATTATATAGAGAAAAATACTATTATTATTAGGTAAAGTAAAGGTTTTAGTTAGGGTTTAATAATATATTCTTATTATTATATTTTTAGAAAAAGTTAAAGGTTTATTATAATTTTCCTTAAAATCTTTAAAATTAGCTAATTACTAATAAAGTTAGGTAATAAAGTAAGAAGTAATTAAGTAATATTATTTTAATTTTTAATACTAAAAATAGTATTATAATTTATTTTTTAGTATACTTAAAAAGCTTATAAAGGTTTAGTATAATAAACTTTTTAGTATTTTTATTAAGTAAAATTCTATATTTTTATAAAAGGTTCTTTAGGTTACTTTAAATATATATTTTAATTTTTTTAAAGTATTTAAAAGTTTAATTATAAAAATTATTTTAAAAGTTTTTAAAGAGTTTTTTTTTCTTTAGCCTTACTCTTTATAGTATTAAATAATATAAGCTATATAGTTATTAAATATAATTATTAATATTATTATTAAATTAGGGTTTTTAAATATACCTTTTTATTTTAATAAAATAGTATTATTAAATAGGTATAGCTTTTTTAATAGTAAATTCTTTATTAAATAAATTAAGCTAATAATTAATAAAGCTTTTTTTTTTAAACTTTAATTTCTAATTATTTTCTATATTTTATTTTTTATTTATAATAAAGCTATATTATTATTAGTAAGCTAGCTTAGTTTAGTTTATTTCTTTATAATAAATAGAAAAAATATTTAAGTTTAAAATATAAAGCTATTCTTTTTAATAAAGTTTAGCTATACTTTTATTATTATAAAGCTATATTCTTTAGTATAAAAATAGTAGTTTTAAATACTATAAAAGTTATTTTTTTTTTATTAAAAAATACCTTATAAATCTATAGTTAATAATAACTATTAATTAGTATTAATATAACCTTAAAAAGGTTATAAAAAAATAAATAAAGCATTAGTATAAAAAGGGTTATAAATATAATATATTAGTATTAATAATAATACTAAAAAGCTAGACTAAAGAAGGTAGCATTATATATAGAGTTTTTTACTAGCGTTAGGGTTAGTATGTTTAATTATATAATATGTCTAATTAGTATCTATAAATTAGACCTTCCTAAGGTTATACTATTCTACCGAGGTTGTGCCGTTAAGGGCAATTCTAACACTATAATTTATAGACTTTTATAAGCTAAACTAAGCTTAATAATTAGTAAGCTAAATAGTATATATTTCTTAGCCTATTTTATTTTATTATTAAGTATTATATAGAGAAAAGTAATTCTATAAATATACTATTAAAAAAGCTTAATTATAAAGGTAAGGCCTTAATAAATTAAAAGATACTACTAAAGTTATAAAAAAAATTATTATTTTATAAAGAATTAAAAATAATACTTAATAATATATAATAGCTTAGTAAAATGCCTTTAAAAATATATTTAGTTCTAACTATTAAAACTAATTCTATAGAATAAAACTTTATTACTTAAATAGCTAAAGTAGCTATTAAAATACTAGCTAGGGAGTAATTTAAATTAAGTAATTTTACTATAAAGATTGCCTATATTTAATATATTAAAACTTAAAAAGTTAAAGAGATTACTATATTATTTAACCTTTATAAAAACTAAATATATAAATCCCTTACTAAATTATTATAAAAGGCTTAAAAATAGAATTTAAACCTTAGAAAAATTACTAAAAATATAGTTTTAAGGAATTAAGGTAAAAAGGTAGGGATATAGTAATATAATATAAATAGCCTTTTACTATATAAAGATTAGGTAATTATTCTATAAAAGCTTATTCTATAGTAAAAGCTTTTATAGCTATATTATAATAGTTTTTTAGCTAGTTATTTTAAAATTAATAGAATTATAAAGCTTTTATATTAAGTATACTACTAGCTAGCTATAAAATAAGCTATAATAAAGTATATTTTTAGTTATAAAATATATTAATAGGTAGTTACTAAAAGGTATTACCTATATAATTACTTTAAATTACTATTAATACTATAGTAACCTTAAATAAAAATATCTATAGACTTTATTATAGATTTATTAAAAGAATTATATTATAAGTAATAAGTTAATATAATTTTAGTAATTATAAATTAATTTACTAAGTATATAGTATTTCTATTTATAACTATTAATATTAATATAATAAACCTTATATAAAATCTTTTATAAAGAGATTAAATTATAAATTAAAGCTACTAAAGGTATTATATTAAATTAAAGGTTTATATTTATAAGTATATTTTAAAGTAATTTATACTTTTACTTTAAGGTTAAATAATAATTATTAATAATATTTTACCTTTAAACTAATAGATAAATAAAGAGAATTAATTAAGTGCTAAAATACTACTTATAATATTTTATTAATAAGTATTAACTAATATAGCTAGTACTATTACTATAGGTTTAATTTATATATAATAATACTATAAATAAAACTATAAAGTAAGTGCTTAGTTATATACTTTCTAAGTATTACCTTAAGTTTTATTTAGGTATTAAAGGTAAATTTTTAAATAAAAATATACTTAAAGCTAAGGTATAAATATAAAAACTTTATATACTATAGAAAAAAATAGTAAAAATATAAAAAAAAGCAGTAAATATATAAGCTAAGTATTATAATTAGTACTACTAATTAATAATATTTTATAAAGGTAATAAGGTTTTATTATTTACTAAGAATATATAAATTAAATATATAAAGAAAAAGCTAAACCCTAAATTCTTAAGACCTTTTTATGTTTTATACCTTATAGAGAAGTAAATATATTACTTTAAATTACCTAAAAAATATATATAACTTTATAATATATTTTATATTAGCTTACTAAAGCTATAGTATAAAAGAAAAGAAAATAAAAAAAGTATAATAACCTTAGACTTAAAAAATAATAATAATAAATATAAGGTTAAGAAAATTAAAAATAAGAAAATTACTAAAAAAGGTATATACTTCCTTATAAAATAAAAAAAATAGCTAAGTAAATATAATTAGTAAAATTTAAAAGATAATATTTTAGTACTAAAGCTTATTACTAACTTTTATAAAAAGAAAATAAATAAAATAATTTATAAATAATAGCTTAGTAATTAAATATAAAGTTAGTAGTAATAATAAATTTATTTTATAAAAAAAAACTATTTATAGTAAGGGGGCTACTATAGGGAATAAATTTATAATAACTTTTATAAACTATTAAGCTAGGCTTATACCCTTAATATAGCTAATATAAAATAATATAAACTAAATTACCCTTTTTATATTATAAAAAACTTATTTAATAATTACTACCTAAGTAGTATATTTAGCCTTACCTAGGTATAAATATAAAAAGGTAGTATTATATTACTTTTTATTATTAGTAGTATTTTAAAGAAATATAAGTAAATAGTAAATAAATATAAAGAAATAATATTTACTTAAGGGAAATATAAAGAGAAATAGTATACTATTTAAAGCTAATAGCTAGTTAATATATATTAATTATATAGAACTTATGCTTTTTATTATAAGTATTAGTAGAGAATTTTACTATTATATTAATATATATACTACTATATTTTTAGCTATATTAGTTAAGCTATAAGCTATTTAATATACTTACTTAGTATAATTAAAACTATATAGTAAAAGGAGGGATATATAGGTAATTTACTATTATTAATTCTTAATAAAAATATACTTCTTTATAGTAGGAAAAGGGTTATTATTATTTACTACTATATTTAAATTAAAAACTAATTTAATAGTGCTTAAAAGGACTTTTAGCTAATAGTATATAAAGAGATAGTTCTTTTAGTTTCTTTATATTATAAGTATAGCTTACCTATAATATTAATAAATTACTATAAATTTAAGGGGTTATATATATAGTATTATAAATATTATTATACTTTTAGTATTATAAATAATACCTAGATAAATAAAGGGTAATACTAATAAATAAATTAATATTAAAAGTATAATTAAGCACTATAAAAATAAGCTTAAAAGGTAGGCTTTTTTTAAAGTTATAATAGCTAGTATATATATAATAAGTATATATATATAGCTATATAAAAATTTTCTTAAAAATAATAAAGAAAAGTAATATTATAATAAATTAATAGTAAAAATTAATAAAATAAATAAAAAAATAAGGGGAAATATTAAGTTTAAAATAAAGAAAATAAATAAAAATAGAAAAGATAAAGTATAATAAAAGTAAAAAAGTAATAAGAATTTACTTTATTTATAGGTAAACTATAAAGAGAAGTAATTTAATTAAGGTATTATTTTATTTATTTAATTAATATTAATAGTTATAATTAAGTATTATTATTATTATATATTACTACTAATTAGCTAGTAATAAGTAATATATATTATTTGTTTTAATTATATACTAAGGATACTAAATAAGGGGGTTAAATAAAGAACTTAAAGCTATATTATAATATAGCTACTTATATATCCCTCTTAAAATACTAGCAAAAGGTATAAATAAAATATATATTACTAAGATATTAGCCTAAGGGGGGGGGTAATTATAAGGTCCTTATAATATAAGGTATATTAAAATAAAATCCTTTATACTTAGTTATGCTCTTGCTTATAATAGCCCTTAAAAAACTACTATATATATAAAGGCTTCTTAGAAGAAGCAAGCTTTAGTTAATATACTAGTTACTATATTGCCTTTGCCTAGCTACTATATTTACACCTAATACCTATTAGGACTAATTCCCTTATGCTTAGTTATATACTTGCTTATAATAGCCTTTAAAGGGCTGCTATATATATAAAGAAATCTTAGAAAAAGCAAGCTTTAGTTAATATACTAGTTACTATATTGCCTTTGCCTAGCTACTGTATCTACACCTAACAGTAGAACCTAACAACTTACGTGTGGTATGCAGCACGTAATAAAAGCACCTTAATTAAATAGTATAACGCTAGTTATGCTAATTAATGCTTATTAAAAGCATTCCTATTAGCAGGAAACTACCTATTTATATGTACTTTTTCTAATTAGTTAAATAACCTTTTTTCTAAGGCTCTATTAGATGTTTAAATCCCCTATCCTCTGCATTTACAACCTTCGTGTACACAAGCAAATTTTCTCTGGGGCACCTATACCCCCCAACACACTATCTTTCTTTTCTTTTTAAGAATAATAATATTACTATTAACGCTAGATAGCAGTCGCTTCTAGGCTAGTCTATAACAATAGTAGATCTTTTAACACAATTATTTAGGCGTTATTAGCTAGCTTTCTTAGACTATAATAGGTAGTAGTAATTGCTTCTATTTAGGTCTAATTAAGTGTTATTTTTATAGCTAAATTTGTAAGGCTATTATAAAGCTAGCTATGAGCTACATAAATGTTAAAAAATTTATAGCTTAGACTTAAAGGAAGTGCTAATAGCTTTAATAGCTTTAATTAGTTTTATTAAAATTTAGATTTCTTTACTTTATTTATTTTTAGCTTAAAAGTCTATTTTATTTAACCTTTAACTTTATAAGCTACTATAAAATTACTAGCTTATAATTCTATTCTCTAACACTTATTATAGTCTAGGAATAAGTCTTATAAGCCTATAATAGCTATAGTACTTAACCAAGGCTATAGCAGACCTTGAAGCACAAGAGTTTATGCGTTGTTAGCTAGCTTTTTAAGACTATAATAAAAAGGATATAGTGAGTTCAGGTAATTCTAAACATTTCGCTATACAAATTTAGTGTAAAACGTTTCGGAATTACCTATATTTCACTCTTATTAGATCAGCTGCAAAAACTATGAATAGGTACAAAGGTGAAGCCTTCTTAGCACTAAAGAGATAAGTTATAATTAGGTAGTTCAATATGTATAAGGTTAAATATAATATATTTAATAGAGGGTCTAAGAGATTCTCCTTTCTATATGCAGTTATAGGACTATAATAACTATATTCTTTATTCTTAGCTCCTGTATACATATATTTACAGCAAGGTATATATAAAGACTATATATATAGCGTACTAAGTATATACAATATATATAATTTAGAATAAACTAGAAAAAAGAGACATTCTATAAAATAAAAATCTTTAGAAATTTTAAAAAACAATATCTTTTTTTTCTTAGCTAATACTAAAATATTAGGTCTACTAAGTAGAGTTCCTTATAGTATCTATACTATATGCTAGATACTATACATAGGTTCTTAGCTTTTACGTAATAAGTGTAAAGCTTTATAAGGTTATAAAATAAAGACATATATAAGTTATAATTAGGTAGTTAAGTGTATATAAGGTTAAAGTTACCTCTTCTATTTTAGTTGCAGGATTCCTCCTTTATAAGGAGGAATCCTGCGGCCTGTTTTGTCATGTAACAACCTGTCTGCGTACGAAAATTAAGGGTATCTCACTGTAAATATCTTACTTACATAATGCGCTATATATACAGTGGGATGACAATTCTTTTTGTACGAAGGCAAGTATTGCAAATTTAGCTAATTAAATAAAATAAAAAAAGTAGGGATAAAGGAAAAAAAAATCTAGTATTTTATATACTAGCTATTTGCTAAAATAATTGCTTTAATATAATAAAGCATTATATTTATTAGATTTCTTAGGATTTTAAAACTAATTCTATGCTAAATATTATAGGTAGCCTACACTAATTCTTCTTAGTGTTCTATAGTATAGGGTGTAAAGTGTAGCTATAGGTAGTCTTTATAAATACCTTCTTTTAAAAGTGCCTATAGGTTATCTTTTTTAGGCTTTAGCTATATATTATAAAGTTAGATTTAGTTAGTTAGTCTTATAAATATAAACTTTAGTTATATTTTACTAGATTTTTTAACCTATAAGGTTAGTAGCAGTGGTTAGAAAAGCTAGAAAAGGGATAAAAAAAGAGGTTAGTAGCAGCAGTTAGTAGTAGTTAGTAGTAGCGGTTAGAAAAGCTAGAAAAGGGATAAAAAGAGGTTAGAGTATGCAGCGAAAAAGAGGTTAAAAAAGATAGCAAAAATAGGCTCTAAAGAAGCTAATAAAAAAGAGGTTATAAGAGGGATAAAAAAGAGAGAAGAGAGAAGAGAGAAGAAGAAAAAAGAGGTTAGAAGAGCTAGAAAAAAGCTCTGCTATAGCTAAAAAAAGAGGAGGGTATATATAACGAAAAAGAGGTTAAAAAAGACAGTAAAAACGGGCTCTAAAGAAGCTAATAAAATAAGGTTATAAGAGGGATAAAAAAAGAGGGAAGAGGGAAGAGGGAAGAGAAAAAAAGAGGTTAGAAGAGCTAGAAAAAAGCTCCGCTGTAGCTAACGAGGTCAGGGCACACAATGAAAAAGAGGTTAAAAAAGACAGCAAAAACAGGCTATAAAGAAGCTAATAAAGAAGCTAATAAAGAAGCTAATAAAGAAGCTAATAAAGAAGCTAATAAAGAAGCTAATTATATAAAGAAAAAAAAAACAGAAAACAGGGTTGTTATTGAATTTACCCGTTAATTAGCTAAATTCGTAATACTTGCCTTCGTACAAAAAGAATTGTCATCCTACTGTACCTAGCCATGAGTGTATACAGTACATCCCCTAAATGATTTTACACCCAGTACTTACGCCACTAAACGCCACTTTCTTAGAGGCACCTTTCTTAGCATTTAATTCGCTGCTCTAAGCTAGGTACTATCTATGCCTTTATGGCTTAATACAAGGCTGTTTTATTGGATAGAGCCCCCCCGGCCATGTACCGTTGTAAAATCATACAGGGGGTCTATTGTACACTCTAATCCTGAAATGATTTCACAAAGGTACAAGCCCCCCACCTTAGCAACCTAAGCAGGCAAACACACGTAACCTTTTGCATAGCTATTAGTAGGGGTCCTTATATTATAGCAAGGGACCTATAAGTACTTTTCCCTCTCTATAAAATTAGTAAAAACTAATTTACTCTCTATATTATTATAATTTCTAGGGTATTAGCTAATTAGTCTAATTACCCCCTGTAAAGTCATTTTATAAAATTATTTAAAGGCTAGAGTGTATTACTTATATATAGTATTTTAAATATGTGGAGTAGAGAGATATTAGCTAGTAAATATAAGGGCAAAAAATATTATTATGGATAAGAAAATAAACACTTAAAACTTTAACTTACTAGAAAACAATATATAATATATACTAGATCTGTAGTATAAAAACATTATAGGCCTTAGTTTATAGATAAAATAATATTATTATTCTCTTTAAAAAGTTATTAATTCTAAATAAAGTAGCTAAGTAAAGGCAATATAGTAATAAGTATATTAATTAAAGCTTACTTTTTTTAAGATTTCCTTATATATATAGTAGCCTCTTTAAGGCTATTATAAGTAAGTATATAACTAAGTATAAGGGAATTAGTCCCGTTCCGATCTGTGTTGTGAGGACCTCACAGAAATACATGTAGAGCTCGCTCTTAAGGCTAATCCAGTGTAAGGTGGGTCCCGTGACGAGGGTATTATTGCCTTCTAACGTTGAAAGGAATACAATGTACCTTAGCGCATGTACATACATACTTACAGCGCCCTAAGCGTGTATTATCTTAATGTCCTAGTATATATATAAATCACTTATATACAGCGCTCTGAGCTTATATTTTACCCACGTAATACGCCCTAGCGCATATCTATGCACTATTTTATGCGCTATACTATAAGAGGTTTTATGGTGTGCTATAGCAATGCATGTATTTACAAAATAGGGCGTGGCAACTTCGCAACTTTGCCGTATCCGGCCGCGACAATGGGTATTGCTCTCGTGAGTAAGAAACCACAGTCCGGAAGACCAACGCTCCGAAGCGCGCTTCTCCTCCTTCCATGGTACATACGCTCCACCGGGCTTGAAGAACTCTAGACTGAATGTAGTTCTGAAATCAACCAAACTTTTGATTCAAAGAAAAAAAAAAAACTGTTCAACTGTCAGTTCATCCATCAGCTTACCAAACTTTGAGGGGTAATGAGAAACATATTCCTATGGCGAACCACTCGTGGTAGCTTCTTGGCTGATACCTCTGGCAGTGAACTCTTTGCACTAGGAAGGCGTTCTTGCGAGGTTAGCACAATGCCTCAAGTATCGGAAAGCCAGTTCATGCGTGAGGATATCAGCCTTTACTCCAAAACCTGGACCGTACGCAGTGATCAGACCGGCAATCACTTTATTGTTTTTCCATTTTATTTTTTTTCTCTGTCAAAATACTAACGAACTCGGGCACTAGCCGGATGGGCCTATCATCGCCAAGCTTGTATTTGTCCACGGCTTCAGCGAGCACATCAATCGCTATAACGATTTCTTCCCCAAGCTAGCAGAAAAGGGAATTCAAGTTTTTGGCTGGGATCAGCGAGGCTGGGGTCGAAGCGTTACCAAGCCTGCTCATAAGGGTCTTACGGGCCCAACTTCACAGGTCGTTGCCGATGTCGCTGCCTTTATCAGAGACAAGCTTCCATCCCCAAGCGATGCTTCCGTTGTGCCCCTTTTTGTGATGGGTCACTCAATGGGCGGCGGTGAGATTTTGATTTTGGCTGGAAACCCACAATACGCCGATCTCGTCAGTCAAGTCCGGGGGTGGATTCTTGAATGCCCCTTTGTTGGGTTTCCTGCAGGTGAGGAACCTAGCAATATAAAGATTTGGATTGGCCGTTGGATCGGCCGATTTCTTCCTAGGCAACAGCTAAAGCACGTCGTTCCACCCGAGTATTTCAGCCGCGATGAGGCTGTGGTGCAAGCAGTGCGGGATGATCCTCTCTGTCATAATACAGGAACGCTGGAGGGCTTGGCTTCGCTCTTGGATCGGACTGCACTGCTATCATCTGGAAATTTCACGCTTAGCAACCAAGTACGGAGCATCTTGCTTACTCATGGGACAAAAGACAAGGCTTGCAGCTATGTTGCAGCAGCGAATTTTCTCCAGAGCCAGCATAATGTACATGATAAGACTACGAAACTATACGACGGGGCTTATCATCAACTTCATGCTGATTTTTGCAAAGATGCGTTTACAAACGACGTAATTGATTGGATTCAAGAACGTGCAGAAAAAAACGACACGGCCACTAAAATTTATCATGCAAAGCTTTAAGATAGCCATGTCTCTAAGAACACATCAACTGTAAAGCGATATCTAGTATATATACATATGTGTGGTACATACATATATAATATGTACCTACTAAGTCCTACTCATCAATACATAAACAGTTGGGAGTAAAGCGCTATTCTAGGAAAACAGGTAGAGATTGGATACGATCATGTGTTTCCTTGGTATTTATTTGCCCTGCGGTGGACCTCGAGAATGCTCTATCCTATAATTTAACGCTAGATGGAGACGGTGACTGTTCTTCTATTCTTCGCTTATATTAGATCGCCATAGAATGGTGACGCCCATTCAGGTTCTACCATTCCATTGGGTTGTTCTCTTTTGCCACGAAGGATTGGCACGGTCATTTTTCTGTCCCTCGTCAACGTCCTCCTATTATTGAACCACTTTTTCCTCTACCTCCTCATCTTCGGTGATACTTGGTAATGGGTCAGCTGGCCTGGAGTCAGGTATGTCGCCTCCGCTCATCTGCCACTCCATTAGTTTACTGAATGCACTATTTTCATTTGCAGCAAGCTGAGCGTAGCTCCCTATTTCGGCTACTCTGCCTTCGGTGTTGAGGACGATAATCTGGTCAGATCGTTTGATGGTTGAGAGTCGATGTGCGATGGAGATCGTCGTATTGTGTCCACGCAAAAGACCGGCGAGAGCTTCGTTCACGAGGGTCTCTGACTCCGCATCTAGAGCTGATGTGGCCTCATCCAATATCAAAATATCGGGGTCCTTCAGCAACGCCCGAGCTATGGCGATGCGCTGTTTTTGTCCACCAGAGAGTTGGGATCCTCTTGCCCCAACTTGTGTTTCGAGGCCATCAGGCAGGTCGCTTATAAAGTTGCAGTTGGCTCTTCGAGCAGCTGCAACGATCTCTGATCGTGAGGCATGAGGTTTTCCATATGCAATATTTTCTGCGATTGTGCCAGAAAATAGGACCGGTTCTTGAGAAACCATGCCGACTCGTCGCCTCAATGATTTCACATTCATGGTTGAAATATCAACTCCGTTTATGGTGATCGACCCCGATGTTGGATTGTAGAATCTAAGCAGCAGAGATGCGACCGTTGATTTTCCTCCACCCGAGGGTCCAACAACGCAAACGTTGCTCCCTGATGGTATTTCAAAGTCCAGACCGTTGAAAATATTGACAGCTGGGCGGGTCGGGTATGCGAAGCTGACATTGTTGAACTTTATTGGACCATGCGCTGATTTCACTTGAGCACCAATTGTTTGATGTATACTGGGTCGGCGATCTTGGAGCTCAAAAAGTCGACTGGCAGCTCCAACTCCCTTCATGAGTTCAGAATAAAACCCTGAGAGGCCGAAGAGGCTTGAGCCAGCAAATGCAGTGTACATCATGAACGACGTCAGCTCCCCGAGCGACATCGAACCGGAGCGCACAAAACTGCCGCCTACAATCAGCATGGCGAGAATGGTCATGTTGCCAGCCCAACCAGTTGAGGCAAAAAATGTTGCAGTGATGAGAGATTCCTTTTTGCCGAGCGCGAATATGCGGCGAATTTGTTTGTTGTAGCGACCTACTTCTTGAACTTCTCCAACGAAGGCTTGACTTGTTTTGACATTTCCTAGTCGTTCCTCAGCAATCTTGGTCAATGTTCCCAAGTTTTTCTGAATGGACCTGCTGATGTTTCGTATTGCGCGACCATATATTACAGCACCAATGGCGACGGGTGGGAACATGAGAAGCAGGAGGCCGGTAAGTTTCGGACTCGTCCAGACCATGATGGCAAAACCGGCGCCTCCACTGAAGAGAGCACGAAGACCGTCGCTCAAGTTTTGTGTTACCGATTTCCCTACAATAACCGTGTCGGAGCTGAGCCGCGAAATGAGATCTCCGACTCGGTTTGCGTCAAAAAACTCAGCGTCTTGAACATAGGTGCGTCTGTAGAGTTGCGATCTGAGTCTGGCAACGACCCTTTCGCCGACAATGCGCAATAGAATGACTCTGCCGAAATTTGCCAAGGCACCCAACGTCAAGATGGCGCCAAGTCCGAAGAAGAATTGATTGAGAGTTAGTCCAAATAAGCGTACGTCTTCAACTTCGCCTTTTGTCGCGAGATCTAGAATGCGACCGACGGAAAAAGGAATGGACATAGTAACGCTGGATGAAATAACAAGGAAGAAAAATGCTACGGCAAGCCATCGAAGTTCTGGTCGGGCAATTTTGATGAGCCTCAAGATTTCCGCTGTACCAGCCTTACTCTGAGATTTGCCCTCTCTCGATAGTCTCGCTGCCAAATTTACTTGAGCGGCTTGTGCAGCCTTGTGGCTCTTCTCAAAGTCTCGTTCTTTGTTTAAGTGTGATGTCGCTTGTGGGAGTTCGATCGTTTTCTCGCGACTGTCGTGAGCGATTGCTTTGGGTGGGAGTGCGTTTTGGAGCATGACACGGCCAGTAGAAATCTGTTGAATATATGACGGCACTTGACAGGGCCTTAGAAGCAGGCTTCTTTGAAGGCCGGACTTTCGACTGGATGCCATATGATTCTGCGGCTGGTGCTGCCGACACCAAGCGCTCATTGTGCCAATGTAGAACTGAGGCAACGCTTGCCTGTTGCAGGACACGCTGTGAGCGAGCCTAACCTGCGATGAGACAAGACGGGCTCTTCGAAAGTTCGCCGAGGCATTATAGAAGCACCCAAGTTCGAACGCAGACGAAAGCGTCTGCCGCGCCGAGCCAGTCGCCATATTGCAGAGGGAGAGCAATTCAGGAAATATAAAATTGTTGTGTCATAGTAATAACACGCATGCCATATAATGCGCGCCGGGTTGTGTGGCAATGATCCTGGGGAAAGGAAAAAAAGAGAGAAAAAAAAAGAAACAATTTCATGCCGTCATACGGATGGATGTGTTTTGGCGCGGGTATCGGTATCTGTCGCCCAGTTATACGTAAGTATGCTTGCTTAGGTCGATGTTACAGATAATAAGGGTTGCTTAACTACTTCAACTAGGAGTTGACCCACTTTTCCACATAATGAAGCACACTAGCCTGCAAGAGTTATTTAAAGACCTGATTCATTTATCAATTTAAAGGTATATTTATAGAAGTAATTTTTTAAAATCTTAGAACTTTTTTTATAACTAAATTATTCTTAGCTTTAGTTTATTTATGTTATTCTTATAAAGCTAATAATAAAGCTAGTATAAAGTGTTAATTAATACATTTATATTAAAAACCTATAGAGTATTAAAGATTATGCAGCTAAGTATTGTTATTATAGTCCTAAGAAAACTGTATTTAAAGGGGAGAATTCCTTAGATTTTCTATGAAATATAGTATCTTTAAGTTTTTATATACTTAATTATTTAACTATAACTTATAGTGGGATGAACATAGTTTCTAACCCCCTAGATATACTAAGGGAATTTTTTCTAATTAACTAGAGAATCTAGTTATTTAGCTAGGGAGAGAAAGGGAAAGAGGGGTAAAAAAATTTAGTATTTAGTATACTAGCTATTTATAGCTATTACTATATTTATTTAATAAGGTATAGTATTTATTAGGTTTTTAAGGACTTTAAGTATAATTCTATACTAAGTATTTTATATAGTTTATACTAATTTTTTTAAGTTTATTATAATATAAAGTATAAATTTAAAGTTAATATACTCTTTATAAGTACCTTTTTTTATAAGTATTTATAGGTTCTCTATAAGGTTTAAATTTAGTAAATTTATTAGCTAAGTTATAACCTTAATATAAAGTTCTTAAAAAAGCTAATAAATAATATAAGCTATATAAACTAGGGTATTATTCTATATAAAAATATTATTACTTTTAATATTATTTAAAAGCTAGTTATTATAAAGCTTATAAATATAATATAATATAATATAATATAATATAATATAATATAATTATTAATAAAAATTAGGTCTAAATAAAGTTATATTTAAATATTAACTAGAATATTTAACTAAGCTTATTTTTTTTACCCTTAGCTATATATTATAAAGTTAAATTTAGTTAAGAGGTTTTATAAATATATAATTTAGCTAAATTCTAGTTATTTTTTTAACCTAGAAAATGCAGAGAAGAAAAGGTTAGAAAATATAGTAAAAAAAGAGGTTAGAAGAGGTTAGAAGAGGTTAGAAGAGGTTAGAAGAGGTTAGAAGAGGTTAGAAGAGGTTAGAAGAGGTTAGAAGAGGTTAGAAAAGGTTAGAAAAGGTTAGAAGAGGTTAAAAGACCTAGGAAAAGCCTAGCGAAAAAAGAGATAAAAGAGGGGTTAGAAAACGCTGTAAAAAAGAGGTTAGAAGAGCCATAAAAAAAGAGGTTAGAAGAGGTCAGAAGACCTAGGAAAAGCCTAGCAAAAAAAGAAACAAAAGGGGGGTTGAAAAAGCTATAAAAAAAAGAGGTTATAAGAGAGAAGAGGTTAAAAAAGGCTAAAAAAGCTAGGAAAAAAGAGATTAAATCTTTATTTTATTAAAAAACTAAACCTTTTACTAATTAGTATAATAGTATTAATATACCTAAGTAAGCTACCTAGCTATATATTATATAGTTATTAATAGTTATTTTTTTTACTACTACTTTTATAAATTTATTAATTTTAAAAGCTTTTAAAGGTATTAAAGTCTATATTTATTATTAATAGCTTTTTAAAGGTTAAAATATTAAATATAAGGATTTTTCTAAATTAGTTTATAGAATAAATCCCTTTCTTTTTCTTTAATTAGCTATAGCTAGCTTAATTAATTAAGGAATTTATAGTCTTTTTATATAGGTTTTATTTAAATAGTATATATTATTATTAACTTTAAAATAGAATAAATTTAATAAATTTACTAATAAGAAAAACCCTATACCCTTAGCTTATAAAGCCTTAAATATATTTATAGTATAAGTTCTAGACTATAGCTTATTAGAAGCTAGAAAAAAGAGAGAAAAAGTATTTAATAAAGAAGTAGCTAGTAAAGAAGCTAGAAAAAAAAGAGAAAATCTAGTATTAAAGAAAATAGCTTATAAAGATAATAAAAAAAAAGAGAAAAAAATAAAGCTAATAAAAAGAGAGTAAAAAAAAGCTAGGGCTATATTATATTTTCTTTATTATTGTTTTTTATTAATTCTTATATGTATTAACTGTGTTTATAGAGGCTATAATACCTCTAGGGGGTTAGAAACTATATTCATCCCACTGTATATATTTCTTACTTTTATAACCTTATAAATATATTAAAGGTTTCGCTAATGCGTATGCCTGTGTGCTATATCTAGCATATAATAAATATGTTTTTACTACCTAATTATATAATAAGGCAGTATAAAAAAGTAGGCTTCTTAGTACTAAAGAATTGTGAAGTTAATATTAGTTTAGTGTTTTATACTACTTTATAAATCTATAAATCTAAATATATGTTAAAACTAATATTACTTTAATACTTTATTATAGTTTAATAAAATTTATATATTAACTCTATTTATATTATATAAAATCCTTTTTTAATTCTAATACTAAGCTAAAGTAGCTTTTAGTTTTTTTAATTTTTAGGTAGGGCTTAAAATAAATTTTTCATTAGCTTCTATTAGGATTCAAAGTAATTTAAATCCCTTTAGTGCCGAGAAGGCTATACCTTTATACCCCCCCACTTTTCCTCAGTAGCTTATTAGAGCAAAGTTAAGTAACCTATAGTAACTTCCTAAAATATCTCCTATAAAATCATTATATAATGGATTTAAAATACTACTTATAAAAATAAATTAGCCTTATTGCTTCTAGTAGCACCTTTAATAGGATTTATCCTTATAAGACTCACAAGGCTCATAACAACTAATAATTAAGGCCTTTAACCGCAAATTTATCGTCAGCACTAATAACAGCAGCCGCGAGCAGCCGGGCCCGTTTTCGAGCCTACTAAGGGCCACGGGCAGGAATTCCTAAGACTTATAACGTATCTCTTTATAACTCACGGTATTGTTAGGACTTATATCATAGTATGAATTAGTGCGCGCGCAAGGTACCCTTAATGCAGATGTTTTTATTAGTGGATAAAGCGGGTCGGTACAAAAATGTAGCCTTCTCGGCACCAAAGGGATAGGACGCTTCCGCCGCCGTCCTTCCAATCCCATGCGCCGCTCGTCGCCTGTTTAGTGGACTTGAATTTCTCACAAATCATCATTTGCAGCCACCAGACCATTTATTCTTGTCTCCTTTTCTCACTTGGGTTCTGAAACTGGACAGTTTTAGGACTGGCTACCATGACTCCTGATGCTAGCAACACCATCACTCACCATCCGTCCATTTTCCACCTTCAACAGCTTTCGGCACCCAGTCGAAGCACTTCGCGCTCGCCTGCTCGCCGGAATCATCACCACGCGCACCACGATGCTGCCAGCACTGCAGTAGAGTGCGCTCTGCCTACTAGCCAGGATCATGACGCTGTGGAACGCCATCCTTCGCACGCCACAGATGTGGAAAGCCAGATAACTGCTGGTGCCAAGTCTAGGCTGCCACGCCTCAATATGGAAAGTGATCCGTACGGACTTTCGTTTTCATACAAGACAGACTTGGATCTCGACCAAATTAAGGCCAATTCGTCTCGTAAGAGAGATGGAACCCAGATCAACGCCGTGAATGTGAAGAGGCCTACCACAGCCTTGGAAACGCCCGGGCCTAAACGGGATGCGCGCAAAGTTCGGGGCTTTTATGAAAATCAAAATGCCGCCATTGAACGCATGCTGAAATCTGTGGAGGAGCACCGTGCTGAAGCCCGTCAGGAGCAGGGTGATGACAAGCTCAAGTTTCAAATCGCCATCTATGGCTCTCTCGCCGCGAATATAATATTGACAGCTCTGCAGCTCTACGCGGCAATTTCGTCGGGTTCTCTTTCCTTGTTCACTACCATGGCCGATGCTATATTCGACCCTCTTAGTACATTAACCCTCATCTTCTCAAACCGGGCCATTAAACGCGTTGATCCTCGGCGTTTCCCAGCCGGCAAAGCCAGACTCGAGACGGTCGGCAACATCATATTTTGCTTCTTGATGACATCCGTTTCTCTCATCATTATTGCGTTTGCAGCGCAAGAGCTTGCAACCAGCAATACGCCCAAGGCATTCCACTTGCCCTCCGTCATCTCTGTGTGTGCTGCATTTCTCACTAAATTCTCACTCTTTCTGTACTGTTGGTCCATCAAGGACAAGTACAGTCAGGTCAAAATTCTTTGGCAAGACCACCGAAACGATTTATTGGTCAATGGATTTGGAATACTGACCTCGGTTGGAGGCGCCAAGCTTGAGTGGTGGATTGATCCAATGGGTGCCATTTTGCTATCTCTGCTCATATCTGTTGTCTGGCTCCGTACCGCGTTCAACGAGTTTCTCTTACTGGTTGGAGTTGTGGCATCAGTCGATATGCAGCAACTGATTACATACGTCTGCTTGACACATTCGTCTGCGGTCCAGGGAATTGACACGGTGCGGGTATATCACTCTGGTCCCAGGCTCATCGCCGAAGTGGACATTGTGATGGATCCCTCTGGCACCCTGATGGAAACTCATGATATCGCCGAAGAGCTTCAATTCAAGCTGGAAAGCCTACCTGACATTGAACGAGCCTATGTTCACATCGACTATGAGACAACGCATAAACCAGAACATGCATATAAGAAAGATTTATGAATTCGCCTACTTTTTTTCCGTTGAATAACATTACAACAACACCAGATTTTTTATTTTTGTAAAAAAGAAAAGGGGAGGGGGCGATAAAGTTTGACGTGACGAGGAGTTGAGGAGCTTCCGCTACCTGTCCAGGAAAAGAGAAAACCTTTCCATGCTTGTCATCAGTCTAGACTCGTCCTCCAGGGCCCATGAAAGCAGCTCATTATGAATGGAAAAATAAAATTGATCTCTCGAATTGTCTTTTTATTCCAAGATGATGTAGCTCAGGATGGAATGTATTTGCTGTTGAACTCGATGTCTTTGCGAAGGCGGAGGTGAACGTGGAGTGGGTAGTGTGATGTTGACGCTCTTGAATGCCTACCTACCTAGTGGGTAAGTAGGTACCTACCTACCTAACTAGGCAGGCCTTTATTTATATACTTACTTCAGTACTTAGGTAGTAGTAAAACAAGAACAAGATGAAATCAAGTGTAAGAAGGTAGGTACTTGGGTAGATGCCTAATGCCTACCTACCTACCTAGGTAGGTAGTAGGTACTCAAGTAGGTACTGAGGTTGTGTCATTGTTGGATGGTCCTGGGTCTGCTCCACCCACCCAATGATTGACCAGCTTCTGCTCCCTGCTTGGCAATGAGCAGTGCGCAGCAAATCGGTTGCACATCCATAGACCCCCAATCATTTTCCATTCCAATTCCAATTCCATGCTGCATCTTCATGGACTGGATTTCATAGAGTCTGCTATCGTCGACTGCACCGACCTCGATCGGCAACTTGTGCAGCAGCATGTCGCCACCAACGTCGGCTGCTTGTGAGCAGCTCTATGCGACGGTATGTGTCTGTCTCGTGAGGTTTATGCCTGCCCCAATGACGTACATGTTAGGCGCCGGAGCCGAAGTCGACCGGCTCTTCGATAACCATCGCGTCCGGCCTTTCGCCTGCTCCCTCATGCGTTGACTGACTGCAAGATTAAACAGATGCTCTTGAGCGACTCATACCTTCCCGGGGCGCTCGTTCTCGGCCATTCGTTGCGCGACGCAGGAACCAAAAGAAAGATGGCAGTCCTCGTCACGTTGGACACTCTTTCTGCGAGCTCCATATCTCAACTCAAGGTAAGCAACATGTCGTCCATCGTTCACTCCTCATGACTCACCACGCAAGCAATATAACCTCAGATTTCAAGACATTCTGGTAATGAATCTTGCAGGCTGTTTATGATTATATCCTTCCCGTACCGCGAATCCGCAACGAGCATCCAGCAAATCTGTCTTTGATGAATCGGTCAGACCTACACTCAGCTTTCACCAAGATCAACTTATGGAAGCAAACCCAGTTCTCCAAGATCGTTTACATGGACGCAGACGTGATTGCCTATCGGGCCCCGGATGAACTTTTTGATTTGCCGCACGGCTTCTCGGCCGCACCGGACGTTGGATGGCCGGACATTTTCAATACCGGTGTCATGGTTCTCACACCAAACATGGGCGACTACTATGCTATGCTAGCCATGGCAGAAAGGGGCATCTCGTTTGACGGCGCTGACCAAGGCTTGATAAACATGTATTTCAAGAACAGCGCCAATCGTTTGCCGTTTACATATAACGTTACGCCTTCGGCTCACTACCAGTATATACCCGCTTATCTCCATTTCCAGTCCAGCATCAGCATGGTTCATTTCATTGGCGCCAACAAGCCTTGGTTTTCTCCTCGCAATTCAGCACACAGCAACAATCCGGTGGATCAGATGTTGGGGCGCTGGTGGGCCGTCCATGACCGTCACTATAGAACACAGGTACGCTTTCCCCCTGCCAGTCTTTTTCACTGTAACAATTTCTAAAGTGCTGTATCCCGAAACACAATGATTCTGTCTTCAGACATCTGTTTCTGTCTTACAGAAGGGGCATGATCATCATGAGCCCCATGCCGTCTATGTCAATGCTGCATTTGACCCAATCACGGGCGCTCTCAAGTCTCCATTCGTTCATACGGTCAATGACCAAGTTGAGAAAAACGACATGAGCGAACGTCTTTCCCGAGGACAAGCAGGTAACTATCCGTCATCAATTCAAAGATTGAAAGTGAAGAAAAAATGAAAGAAAAAAAGAAATTGGGCTTTTTTTTTTAACAATATGAGATTTGCCTCGTCAGACCCGCGACCCAGACCAGATTCCACTTCAACCACTGCTTACACGACGAGAGACTCGGAGAATCCTATGCCTGAACAATTCGTGGAGCATGAAACCCTCCAACTGAAGCCGCCACATTCTCCTCCGCCAATGAACAGCTGGGATGCTCAAAGGTACTTATACGTTCTTGGCTCTGGCCTATCCCAAAATTGAAAGAGAAAGAAAACCTGCTTGGATCCTGCTGCACGAAGTGCTTGCCGCTAAGCCGCTTCGTTCCTTCTAGACAGCCCCCTCCCCCTAATTCAAAGCCAGAAGCGATCGATTTCCCCACCGCTCACTACGAGATGTCGCGTGATACTTCGCCGTTTGTACCTCCCATGCGCTACCCTAGCCCGCCTAGAAATATGTGGTATGAGGTTCCGAAACAGCCCCCCACATCAGTAGGCGAGTATCGACAAGTATTTCCATGGGAAGCAAAGCAGCCAACTCCCTCTCGATCATTCGCTGGCTTAGTGGAGCAGGGATCAAATTCGGTCTCGTCAACTGCTGAAGCAAGCGCCTCATCCGAAAGTTTAGTTCAGGGTCTGGCGCACACGGGCAGTTCTTCCCACTCCGGACTCCCCATCCCTGGTTCGGAAACTAGGGCCCTGGGGGAGAAAAACTCGGAAAGCACACCGGCCACCACTGGAGACCCATGGAACTCTTTCTCAAGAGCAAATGCTTGGGATGACATTCCAGGAATTGGCCGATATATCGAGGGCTTTCAGAAGCATCGTCGCAACAGTAGTCGGAGTAACATCAAGATACCCGAATCTGTCACGAGTCCTTCAGCGACAGCTGGAACGCTGCGGATGCCAAGAGCATTGAGGGTGACAGATTTTCCAACAGAGGTAGAAAGACCGAGCTTACCGGTTACTCCAGCCCCAATCAAACGGCCTTCTTTTTGGAGTGAGGACAAGAATCATTCTGGCTCAGGAGATGAAGCACGTTCGCTTCCTATGGCAGAAGGTGTTCCATCACAGCCAGACTGGGTATGTGTGCACGAGAGGCGCTGGAAGCCAGCAGATTGCCCGTGCAATTTAACTGACGTGCTACCTCCAAACAAGAATCCAGCTGCTCAGCTTCAAAAGCTGGCCCAGCAACAATCCGAGGCATTATTGAGAAGGCTCGGTGAAGACAGACCGCTCAATTTGGATGTTCCATCTCGGACCTTGCCATTCGGATCCGAGACTCCACAGTTCCCATCATACGGAGCACAGGAACCACCCCAACCACCCTCGCCCTCTTCTAGTCTCTCCAGTCCCCAACCTGTTCCAGGCAAACCCGTGACGTCGGGCCTTGTGGAGGATTGGGCCGGTGCTTACATCCCGTCCCCGGAGATGCACAACAAAGCAGATCGTATCGGTACAGCCAAACATTGAGTGTCGACGCCTGTTGGCTGAAGCTGACTACACGTCTAAACTACATCATCGTCATTTTCCCAGCATTTTGTAATTTCAACTCTCCCCTTGCGTCGTCCCCCCCTTGCACACACACACCAGGATACACCCTGTCACAGATGACAAGAGACGCTCGCGAACTTCTCGGCAAAAGCAAACATGAAACCACGTTCAATCATTCATCTTACACACATATCAGAAAATGGTCTCTCCATCCAATAATACAATCAACTTATCTCGCGCGAGCACGAGTTCGCGGTGCTAAAAAGAAGAGGGGAAAACAACAAAATACTCGAAACCCTGGAGATCCATATTTTGAATTATGGCTTTTTGCATGTGCTTCTCCGGAGAAGTAAAAAGGCATCAAAGTTTTGAAGGAGAATTTCGAGAGCTACGAGGAAATGTCACAATTCTCATACCATCATGTTTTTTGAAAGCTTAAGTGACACATTCATCTATATATATATATAATTAATTAATGCGCTTGTACCCGAGCCACGCTAGTGGCAGCAGATTTACTCGTCATCGTTTGCTTCTTCAACAGTTACAGCCTTCGCCTTTCCTTTGTCAAGTGTTCCTTCATCTGGGCCTTCTGTCTGATTGCTTCCTGCCTCGTCTACAAGCAAAGTACCAGGAGCCGGCCCATTTGTGAAGGCTGAACTGGGTTCACGACCTTGTGATCCAGTGCTTTGGCCATCACCCACTTCTACGTCCCCCGTGGTGCTAGACGACGGGTTCTCCACAGCATCCTGCCGATTCTGGTTATTGAACAGTTGAGAAGGTCCACACCAAACTGGTGAGAGAGGGCTTGGCGCCACAACAGGCGTCGGCCTCGGGGCACTAGACCTATTGCCAGTGCCATCCCTTATATTCGATTCTGATCCAACTTGTCTTTGGCCGTGACTTGCAGCGGTTGCGCCGTCCCGATCCACAATTCTATGGACGGACGATGTGGCCATGCCTGCGTGGGTTGCCCTCGTAGATTCACCTGTCGAGGGTGGTTCGGTATTTGCGGACAGCGGTTGCGGCTGCTGTGAAGTTCCATCCAATCTTTGGAGAGGCATCATAGACCAACCAGGGGGGAGAACAAGACCATCAGGGAGATCATGACTGCCCGCAGGAATGGCTAGGCCATTGACTGGTATTCCATGGCGAGCCATGAATGGGCTCTCCGTCCGAGGCGGGATACTCGTGAACGGAGTGCTCGAGGGAAACTGGGGGTGTGCTTGGGCAACAAAATGGACAGTTGAGGCTTGCGGCAAAGTCCCTGAGACGGCGGAAGAGCCTCGAATCTGCGAATCTTGCAGTTGTTGTCGTCGTTGACGAAGACTTTGCATTTCTGCCATCAGCAGGTTTGCTACTTGAAGCTCGTGCTGAGCTGCATGAAGGCTTTGAAGTTCAACTTGCACAATCTGCTCAGTCTGCTGCAATAAACTACCAATGCGTTGCATATTGTCTCCTAGGGGCGGCTGGTTCTGAGTCGAAGTCGGCCTGTGGGCCTCAGTTTGATTTAAAGGACCTTGAGGTATGCCAAACTGTTCAGCCAGCTCTCGCGCTTGATTAGCATTCGCCCCAAATCCTAAGCGAATAGGGCCCAGGTTGAAGACCCGAGCACCGCCTCTTCGTCCTCCGGGTATTCGACCAACATTTGGATCTTGATGCTCTGCTGCGGCATCATTGTCGGCAGCCTCGCGTTGTCCAGCTGCAGGCCGTGGTAGGCCATCTAGTTGAATTCGCAGGTTTCCCGCGCGGTTTTGATCTCTTCGACCACGGCCTGTTGCAACGGGGCTTCTGCAAGTTGGGCAGACTTGTTGACGCTCTAACCAGCTCTTTAGACATCCGAGATGTAGCACATGGCCGCAAGGTAGCTTCTTCGGCCGAACCCTATCAACAGCACCAGGCTGATTGACAGGATCCCATGGCCGCATATCTTCTCTGCAAATAATACAGGTATTCTCTTGCAAAAGCTCATCCACACTGGCATCGGGGTATCTGTTCAACTCTTGAATAGCACGGCGATATCGTAAGAGGGCATTGAGTCGCTTGACGAAGTCTCTGGACGTCATGAAGAGGTCTCTCATTATATGAATAGGTAATCCATAGAATCTTAGAAGCATGAAGAAGAACGCGATGTAGATGCCGAGTTTGATCATGTCTGAAAGGTAGAGTTAGTGACAGTACTGATGGGCTTGACATGGCAAAGCCTCTAACTGACCTGTGACTAAATCCAACCATAGGACCCATTCTCCCTTGGCTGCCCAACCGGGCACCTCAACGTCGATTTCGTCGATGTCTTCTTCGCTGGGCAGTGGTTCCGTATTATGTGTTTCTCGACCTTCGGAAGCAGCAAGCTCGCGTTCGCGTATCATGGACTCGCGCTGCTCTCTGATTTCTTGCCTTCGTTCAATCAGACGCCGCCTAGTCTGTGTCTTGATAATGTTTTGCTCCACGATGGACAAAATATATCGAACACCGGTTCGCCACGAGCATGTTGCCAACACGGCGAATTCGAATAGAAACATAACCATCATGTTTGGTCTCGCGTTCTGGATGACGGTATTCACCGTATAACTCAGAATCCAGATATCGTACATGAAACTCACAGCAAGAGAAGCACTAAGCCTCAAATGAAACAACCTTGGGTTGGCTGGGGGTTGTTGTTCAAGAAATTCAACCCGGCCATCACCGATCCAGCCCCATACCTTTCCTGTAACGAGGGCTGTAAACATAATTAAGAACCAGGCGCCGATCTCTTCTCGAAATATAGTCATTGCCAGGCATGTTTCCGTGATTGCGAACCATGCCCTTTCGGTGAGCTGTTCAACCTCGACCGCGCGCAAGTTCCCATAGCATACTTTCGTTAAGCCATATATGAAACTACTATATAGCAAGAGTGTGAAATTCACCAGTGCCTTTGCGTGTTATCTTTTAGCATTTGGTGCTGGTCTTGGAGCAGGGGAGTGGAAGACCACGTAGCATTCTTACAAGCAGGCAGAAATTGCTTTGAGCAAGATAAACCATGGATGAATAGAAATTCGCGCGTTGCTGAAATGCTGAGATGATTACAGCGCCAGCAAGGGCCGTAGAGACCTGCAATCCTTTAGATCAGCGTTATTCCAAGTCGGCAGGCGTATCAAGCTACAACAAGCTCCAGGTGGCTCGTCAGTATACATACCCCCACATACCAGCCGAGGCGCATTTTGGGCATCGGACTTGATGGTTGATTTGAGAGAGAAAAAACAATGATTTTGTCTATCACTGCATCATTGCTCCTTGTCACTGCAGCCTAGACATTCGAATAGGAACCAAGGTGAAGCGAACGCCGAAATCTGGGACCTTGAAGCCACGTTATGCTCTGTTCTGAACTTGCGCTGCCTGCGAATGACGCAGCAGTTGTCTAGCTTCGGCTGCACGTGATTAACCAAGGATGATGAGGGAAGGGACCGACGATTGACCGAGCTCTGGGTTTCGTGGCATCCTTGAACAATCGTAAGGCGCTAAACAGGTCACAAGAAAAAGTGTCACGTGACAGCAGTAGTAGGAAGAGGGCAGGCCCCTCCGTCGCTGGGTCTGTAGGATTATCGATCCTACAACATTAATAAGTGTTGAGAATAACAGCTATTTTCAGGCCTCTTAGTCAGTAATTAGGGCACATTATAGGGCATCTTATAGGGGACCTTATAGTGCACTTAGTTAGCTGACTGCGGCGTTGTGCGTTGCAGCGTTGTGCGCAGCGGCGCACACGAGACTGCACGCGCCGCGGGTTATTAGATCCGTGCTAAGACATTATAGCTATATAGACCCACTTTTTAGAGCTTATCTACCTTATTTTTACCCTTTAGCAGTTATATAACTTATAATTAGTTATTACTACAGTTTATAAGGCTTAGTATAACTAAATATAAGCTATAAAAGCTATAATTAAATTTTTATTTAAAGATTTAATATAAGATACTTGGCTAAAAATTAACTAATTTACATTGAAGAATTTAAATGAAAATTAGAAAGTTATATAACCTTTAGGTTAGCTACTTTATAATATAACTTTAAATTAAATTTATATAATAAAAGATATTTTTAAAAAGTTTTAAAATTTAATTCTTTATTATTAAAATTAGCTATTTATATATAATTATATAAAGTAAACTTTTTTAAGTATATATAGAATTTTATAAAGAGAACAAAATAATAGGTATATTAATAGCTAATTTATATAGCTATAAGTTTTTTTTATTTTTCTACATAAATAAATTATATAGAAAATAAAGAGTAGCTTATAAACCTTAGCTTATATGATTATTTAATAATAGGCTTATAATAATTTAACTAACAAAGACTTATAAGTACCTTTATAGCTTTTAAGTAGTAAGTATTTCTATTTATTATTCCATTTTTAAGTTAGCTTATAGATTCTTACTAAGTATATGCATTACATTTATAAAGGTTATAAAAGTAAAGAATAAATAAGTCATAGTTAATTGTTTATATATATAGAGTAAAGAATGTTATATTCAACAGAGGATCCGTTAAATCCTCCCTTTTATACGCAGTCTCTAGGGACTGTAACACTTAGTATAAATTGCAAAAGCTACTAGCTTTATAAATAAATAATATTAATTAAATTCTCTTACAATCTAAAAACATTATTACGCATTCCTGTGAGACAACAGCTATATTAAAAGAAAGTTTTTATTAAAAATTATAAATCATATTTTTGTAATAAAATAATTAAAAAATAAAGTTTACTATAGCTTATATTTATTAATATTATACTAAATAAAGAATTAGAGTATTATGTTCTATTTTTACTCACGTAACTTTATCTGTAGTTCATTAGAAGCTTAGAATAAGTATGTAATTATCTAATAATATAATTCATTATCTTCGATTCTCACAAGAGCTGTAGACACAATAGCAATGCTTCTTCCGAAGTGACGGAAGTCTAACACGTCCTTACAAGTGAAGAGTGGCAAATATTCTGACCTGGACATTCCATTCCAACCCGCAAATCCCCGCCCTACTTTCGTGATGGCCTCTCACCAGTCCTCGTCATGTTTGCAAGATTAAATTGCGGAACATGAAAAACAGGCCATGATCATGTCTAGTACAAGAATGGTCGAATGTCTCTATGTATAACTCTTCCCGCCGCATGCTCGCTCCTGCCCAATTATATGTGTACATGAATCACGAGAAGTACGCGATACAGGTCAATAGCAAAAGATCGTGCCGTTGGGAAGGGACGGCAAATTCCGTGAACAGCTGAAGCTCGGGTTCATTATACATGCAGGCAGCGGGCCAATACACAGTTGAATTGCGGGTTGCTTTGACGCGTCATCGGGCCAGGGCAAAGTGTAGTCCATGTTTGTTTGATGCACATGTCATCTTTTGTTGACGGGTGCAAGACAAAAAACAAGCATATTCCAAAGTTGGATGGTCAGAGGGGCCGACGTACGGTCATGGAACGGGGAAGTGGCTGGAAGGAGCCAGCATTATACAATGTAGACAATACTTGCCCAACCAATGTAAGTACATGGCGCAGAGGTTCTTCTCGGCCACTTGCTGGTGTCGCGACGTATTGGTTTGCGGCTACGATCTAACTAATAAGTAGGCTGGCTAAACTTGAGCGTTGAGTCTAGATGCTGAAGTTGCCCGCAGTATATACATGGCGAGTACCTAATGGATTCGTGTATATTGTATATATGTATGTACTTTATTATATTTACTTTATGTATTATGTACATCCAAAACAGACGTTTGGTCTGGATCATGGTTTATATGGATTCTTACGACCCCATGAAGCGCATGATTTATAATCCTGTGCGTCAGTGGACTTGTAAACCCGAAGCACATGAAACCGAGTTCCAGAATCGCAGCAGCATCGCAGCCTCTCCCCGTATAACCCGCCTCGCCCGCGCGACGACAGCCAAATCGAAGCATGAAAGCCCGTTTCCCTCTTTAGGCGTTGGCCACGGCCCGCCTGGGATGGCTTATAAGTTGTGACAAACGGAAGATGGCTTAGATCATGGATATCAACATCATAGCTTCATAGGTGGATACACACATACACTGCGTAAAGAGGTAAAGAGGCATCCTTGACAAGTCTATGTCCAATAGGACATAGAAAATTATCTGGTTTCAAACGCCACCATTCCTGTTTCGCGTAGCCCGCAACTTGACGGGCCAACTTGAGCACTGCTGGGATCGGCGCCTCACCGCCATGCCGGAACACAAATTACGCCCAGAAACACCACCATCACAGAGTGGGTTGAGCAAATGCCGAGACGCTGAGACAGAATGACATGCTTGACAGAAAGATGATGGCTTTGATGGCGCTGGGCACAGGTGGAGGCAGGGGGGGTCTCGTCCTATCCAATGCAGTACCTCGATATCATTCATGTATGTACATGTACATTTATTCGACAATAGTAGGTATGGCACATGTCCTGTGAGCAAGGGACAGTACAAATGCTTGACCCGTCGGAACTGCTCGACGAGACATTGACGCAAAACATCCTCACGAGGGGCATTAATTTACATAACGTTCCCGATTCCCGGATCTCGCTACATTGACCATACGGAAACGTGGCTTCATTTTCTGGGCAGACAAGGGGTATTGCGGCATGGGGTCGCCAGTATCTGCTTGGCTTTGACCGTGTAGGTAAAGGCGGTACTAAGTAGTTAGGCCATATATATATATATATATATGTATATGTATATACGTACTATTAGGTACATACTATGTAATGATTCATTCACCAGCCTCTATGTCATAATGAGTAAAAGCCCTCACTACTGTTAAAAAGCTTGTATGAAAGCCAGAATCAGATGAATTCTAGACAAAAGAGGAGCCTCGAGTTCATCTAATGGGGGTTAGATAGTGAGTACCAGAATGAGGGATACTTTGAAAGCTCTCTTACCACAGCAACCTTTTAACATCCTAGCTAGTACTGTTGGTTGATTCAAGGTATATCTGAACTGCTAGATATCGATGAGTTTTTGATTTCGTAGCAAAAAAAAGGTAGTAAAAGGGAGGGGGGGGGGGAGAAAAGGGGGAAAATGACAAGTTTCAAGGCCGGACGGCCATGGTATTCACTTGTCAAAATATGCCTAAGAATCTAATAATTCATGTCAGGACCGAAGCGTGCCGAAAGAAAACCAGAAAAAAATAAGACCATTGATACATGTATGTAAATATGTGTAGCCACAACTGAGGGTGCCAAACAAAGAAACCATGGAGCTTCCTCTTCAATTTCATATTATGGCAAGGTGGAGGTAGAGGTATATTCACAGCATCTGTTTTGCCACACAATTTTTGGTACATCGGAGCTCCAGACTTACTCTCACTCCTTCAGTCGACTCTCTCGACTCTCTCGATTCTCTCGACTCTCTCGATTCTCTCGACTCTCTCGACCCACTGACTCCCTCATCTACTCACTCACTGTTCGCACGGCGCACACCCACCAGCAAAACTGCATATAGGGGCGCATTTCTTATTTCTTATTTTTTATTTGTTTATTTTTTTTTTCCGACGGCAAAGCGATCTGTCTCACTTAAATGTCTCGGATTGGGCCAAGACAAACATCATCTGGGCAGTCAGTGACTGGAGATGGAGACCCCGAGTTGGGACCTGGTTGGTTGCATTCGCGTTCGACTCGCAAAGAAAGCGGATACAAAAAAAAATGAATGCAGTGTTTGTGCGATGCCGTAGCAATCCATCCATACAACACACATGAGAGCAGCATTAGGCAGACTCGGGCTCCGTCACAAAGCAGCAGGACGGACAGTCGGCGATTGGGGAGGGGAGGGGTTTTGCAGCGGCAGATATGATTGTTTATTGAGTCCGGCTTTCACGGCCATCCATGTATGCCAAGATTCTGGATCCCGAAACCGCGCATTCTCCTTTTTTTTTATTCTCGGTTTTCCTTTGTTTTTCTTCCTCTTTTTTTTTTTTTTTTGGAGGGGTGAGCAGGGTCACAAC
>SRPT01000118.1:0-52847 GCA_018360205.1 Claviceps digitariae
TTTATAAAGATATTAACCTTTAGGGTTATAAAGTTATATATCTTACTAGTATACTTATCTTCCTTAGTGTAAATTTTACTAAGCTTACTAAAGATTCTATAGATTTAGTTATTTATAGTCCTGCTTTATTAATAAAAAGAGCTTTATAAAGGCATAGGGTTATTAAGGTATAAGAATTTTAGGTACTATTCTCTAGGGGGTCTATAAAAGTCCTTTAAACATTAGTTATTATAATAAAGTACACCTATATTATATAGGGAAGGGTACTATTATTACTAGGTAGGGTAAAGGTCTTAGTTAGGGTTTAATAATATATTCTTATTACTATACCCCTAGAGAGGGTTAGGGGTCTATTATAGTCTTCCTTAAGGTCTTTAAAATTAGCTAACTACTAGTAAAGTTAAATAGTAAGGTAATAAGTAGTTAAATAATATTATCTTAATTTTTAGTGCTAGAAATAGTATTATAATTTACTCCTTAGTGTACTTAAGAAGCTTATAAAGATTTAGTATAATAAACTCCCTAGTGCCTTTATTAAGTAGAATTCTGCATTCTTATAGAAGGTCCTTTAGGCCACTTTAAATATACATTTTAATTTTCTTAAAGTATTTAAAAGTCTAGTTATAAAAATTATCTTAGAAGTTCTTAAGGAGTTCTTTTTCTCTCTAGCCTTACTCTTTATAGTACTAAATAATATAGGCTATATAGTTATTTAGTATAACTACTAATACTATTACTAAGTTAGGGTTTTTAAATATACCTTCCTATTCTAATAAAATAGCACTATTAAATAGGCATAGCCTTCTTAGTAGTAAATCCTTTATTAGGTGGATTAAGCTAATAGTTAATAAAGCTCTCTCCCCTCCTAGACTCTAGTTTCTAATTATTTCTTATATCTTATCTTCTATCTATAATAAAGCTATATTATTATTAGTAGTCTAGCCTAGCCTAGTCTGTTTTCTTTATAATAAATAGAAAAGGTAATTAGGTTTAAAATATAAAGCTATTCTCTCTAATAAAGTCTAGCTATGCTTTTATTATTATAGAGCTACCTTTCTTAGCATAAAAATAGTGGTTTTAAATACTATAGAAGTTATCTCTTTTTTATTAGGAAATACCTTATAAATCTATAGTTAATAGTAACTACTAATTAGTATTAGTATAACTTTAGAAAGGTTATAAAAAAATAAATAAAGCACTAGTATAAAAAGGGTTATAAATATAATATATTAGTGTTAATAATAATAAAGCTAAGAAGCTAGACTAAGGAAGGTAGCATTATATGTAGAGTTTTCTACTGGCGTTAGGGTTAGTGAGTCTAATTACGCAATGCGCCTAATTAGCATCTATGAATCGGACCTTCCCAAGGTTATGCCGTTCCACCGAGGTTGTGCCGTTGAGGGCAATTCTAACATTAATAGTAGTATTCCTTATATAAGCTATATTATTAGGATTAAGCTTATAAGAAGCTTTAATATACTAGTATTTTTTATTAGTAAAGAGCCTTAGCTACTAATAATAATTAATATTAATAAGGTAAAGAAGCTTACTACTTTCCCTTATAGTAAAAATTATATAGTAGCATAGGATTCCCTATTAGTAGTTATATATATTAGTATAGCTTATTATTAGCTTTTTCTTTTTTACTTTAAAATCTGCCTTATTAATTTACTTTATTACTTTTAATAATACCTTCTAGCCTATTTTTCCCTATAAATTTTATATAATAGGGTACTTATTCTAATTAACTTAGTAGCAGCTAAATTTATACTTAAATTTGCATTAAAATATAGCATAGCAGCCCTATATAAGCTACTAAATAATAAAATAAAGCTAAAAAAGGTTAGTAAATTAATTTATAAAGAGTACTTTTAATTTGCTATATATTCCCTTTATATAGAAAGTACTATATATTCTAAAGTTTTATAGTAGTTTAATTATAAATATTATAAATTAGTGCTACTAAGGGATATATATATTTAAGAGGTAGTTAATAATAGCTACTAGTAGAATTAGTATATAAATGCCCTAGTAACCTTATTAAGGGATATCTTACGCTACTATTTACTAAATTAGCTTTTTAGCTTCTCTTACTACTTAAGAAAACGCTTTTCTATAGATATATATATAACTATAATCTAGGCATTATAAAGCCTAAAGGTAGTCTTTATAGTTTTATTAACTAAAGTAGGAGGTATACTTTAAATAGAATCTAAAGCTTATATATTAATTTTAAGTGTATTATCCGCTAAATTTAAGCTAAGCTTTATATTATTATTTTCTATTAATTTTATTTAAGTAAGCTAGGTATTTTTTATTTTCTTTATACATTATAGTATAAGAATATTATAGTTATTAAGACTTTTAATCTACTTCTTTATAATATTTAGAATAATATTCTTAAGTATATACTACTTATAAATTTACTACTAAGATAATAGGAAGATATTTATAAAAGATTGCTTTAAAGTAGCATTAAAGTCTATAATAATAACCTTTAGTAGCGGAATTAAGGCTTACTTAGTAGCTACCCTAAAATGCCCTAAAATCTATAAAAAAGCAGTAGAATCCTTATATATTATAAGGGTAAAGGCTACACTAAATATTATATATAAAGATATAATGCTTATAACTTATAGTAAAGGTAAATTAAAGCAGTTAACCTTATATATATTATCTATCTATAATATTTTAGGATTCTGCCTTTAGTCCTTAATTAATTTATAATAAATCTAGAAAAGCTACTAAATCTTTCTAAAAAGGCTATAATTAATTGCCTTATAAAATATATAGGCATCTTTATTAAGGAGTTTTATAAAGGCTTATATTAATATTTCTATACTATATTCTATAAGGTAAAGCTAATGCTAAATAAAAAAAATATTTATACTTATAATTAAGACTTTAGGGTGCTTATATATAATTTAGTAAGTAATCTCCCTTATAGTTAATCTTTTATACTAGCTTTTTATTTTAATAAGCATCTTAAGGCATTTAGTGCTAAATTTTATTTAGCTTTAAGCTTAAAAGTAGCTTAAGCCTATTAAATCTATTATAGACTTATAATTATATATATTAGTAATAATAGAGATAGAATATATTTTATTTTTAGAATTATACTAAATTTATACACTAAAGGGATAACTAGTCTTTTTTAAAGATATTTAATAGCTACCTTTAACGCTTTTATAGCAATAGTACTAGTGACTTTTATTGCATTATATAGAGTATATTATAACCTTGCTAGTTTAGCGGCTTTATATATTTCTATTTAATATAATTATATAGCCCTTATTAGCTTATTGCTATTATAATATATCTTAGGCTTCCTTAAAAGAGGCAAATTTATAGTTATAAATAGCTAGATTTATTTAGTGTAAAAACAAGGCTTATAGTGCGGATATATATAATATAAAATTTAGTTAAAAAAGGGGATAATAGCTATATAGCGTAAAAAGAAACGTAGTAGGTATATTTAGGTGGGGGGCGCATAGAAAGTGACCTTGCTGGATTTGGGTAGCGCTGGTTGGAAATTTATTTTCTCCAGTGGGATATTTATGCCCCCGAACGTACTGCTGAAAAATTCGGGCTGAGCTTCGGTTCATGTTGCTAATCAGAACTGGCTCCGCTGCTTGGTTCGATCGTAGAGGATGCGACTAGATACTTGGGTGGCTGATTGACAAGAAACCGGGAAGCCTTGTTTCGTCTTGTTCGAGAAAACTCTCTCTGTCAACATATGGATGTTGAAACAAATAGCATGGTAATCCACAACAAAGCCAACACAACCAACACAAGGGAATTGACATTTTCTGTCTTTTTTGCATTACGCACGCTCTGCGTCTCGTCTGATCTGCCCACCTATGGCATTGATACTACCAGCACTACTCACACAGCGAAATTGAACAAGGCGATGGAGTAATTCCGGAAGCTGCCCCGGCTACACATGATACTGGCCACGCTCGTCCAGAGTTCTGACGACACTTTTCAATGTCCCTTTCGGAGATATTCGCGTCTCAGGGACCGGCCACCATCTGGTAGGCTGCCCACTGTACACTGGTCATTGTCTCGGGCGTCCTAGCTCCTGTCAGACAGGCTGCCGAGCGGCCAAGTCTTCCAGAGAGCGGATACCAAAGGTTCGCATAGCGTCGACTCGAGGGTTTCGATGGGCCATGCATGGGCTGCATGTCAGGCACCAAGCGCCACTTGGAATGGAGGTGATGGCATGTCTGCACACACATCTCATCTGCACATCTGCCATCTGCACATGTGCACATCTGCCGCATCGCACCTGTGCCAGCGGATTAGTTGTAGAAACATGGCGGGCGAGGTCTCATCAAATGCCGTGCATTAGGGGCCCTGGGGTCTCATCCATTGCCAAGACGGGCTGGGCTGGGCTGACCAGCCTCGTGGGCACTTTTCATCCTGGACCGAGTTTCTTTGCGCACGCCCAACCGCCCCACAATGAGGGGTACTTAGCAGTAACCAGACACCAAACACCACCACCAGGACCGGCCAGGCTCAGCCAACATCCAGACAGACTCCAACGCTCCAACGCTCCATCCGACCAACACGTCGCCCCTCCTCGCCGTTGCTGTCAGCCAGCCAGCCAGCCAGCCAGCCAATCTGATCCATTTTGATTGTTGGCATCAACAACTTGACTGCGCGCCAGGCGATCCCTTCCCAGTTCGTCCCACCAGGCTGCCTGGGACAAGGCACAAGGCACCCTCCAAACTCGCGTATCTGTCACCAAGCATCCGGCCGTTCACGCCAAGAGGGCTTTGCGAAGACAACAACGACACGGCTCCGTCCGAGAAGCAGACACTCCATCCAACGGCTTTCTCACCTCGCCCTCTCAAAAGGCCAAAAACAAGCGCCTCAGACAGCAGGCCCCCAATGGGGTTCTCGTGCCTTGGCGGCCATTCACACCATTACCAACCAGAGTCATTACCAGGCCTCTCAAGCTGCCCGTCTTCGTCCAGGCGCGGCGCGACATCACTGACCCGCGGCGTTTCAGTTGCGCAGCGACAGCGACAGCGACAGCGACACCGACTCTCGAACACCTCGATCAGACCGACATTGGTCTCTTGATCCCGACCATCAATTTCCAGTCTTCAACCTTGGCAGCTTTCCGTTTCTCTTGGCGCCCGCAGCATTTGCTGCCCGGCCTCTCAACCCGTTTGCGCCATGTCCTTTCGCGGAGACGACCAGCGCCGCTACGGCCACGTTCCGCCTGTTCAATATGCAGTAGCTGGCCAGCAACAACCCGACCAACAAGCCGTGGGCGTCGGTAGACGGCCAAGTTTCAACACCGGCGATGATTCGGCCTACTACAACCATGTCCAGAATCAAGCGCCCTACGTCGGCCCACCCGCCCCTGGCGGCGAAGGAGATATGTTCTTGCCAAATCCCGTCGGTGGCGGCCACGCGCCCGTCGGCCGCCATACGTCCTCAATCAGCGCCTTGTCCGGCTATCAGCATCAGTATCGAGACCCGGCCCCCTCAACGCCGTCGCAATCGAGCTACAATCCTCAAAGCTTCGTTCCGTCCCCAAACAATAGTTTCCAGCGAACCCAATCTACCGTGTTGCCTCACCATCCTCACCCGACCTCGCGCTTCTCTGCCCCAAGCGTCAACTCCTACAACGCTCCTTCGCCGCCCGCTTCCAGTTATACCCCTCACGCTTACAACCCCGCCGCATATGCCAATACGAGTGCAGTCTCCCAGAGGCAGGATAGTTATCATGGCTACGCCGGTCACGATCACTACGGCAACGCCTCCTCCACGACCGCCATGTCTCCCGGCTATGGACAACCCCCAGCTGGAACGTATTCATCCAATTTCGCCCACCCGATGCGGTCTCCATCTCTGTCGCCTGAATATCAGCAGTCCTTTCCGGTCAGTCCTTCGTCTTTCAGAGGATCGTACTCTCAGACTACATCAACAACGTACGATCCGTCCCATTACAGCCCTGGTGGTCACTATTCTGGATATAGTGCCAATGGTGCGGCGCCGTACCCAACTGCAGCGTCTTCGGGTCAGACTCAAGCACCGTATCCTTCTACTTCCCATATTCCTGTCGGTCCGAATTATGCAGAATCAGGCGATCAATCTATCTACTACGGTATCCAGCGTCCCGAGTCGCAGGCGTCTCCGAGCACTTCTCCCTACATGCAGCCTCAAAAATCACCAGGACTCCAGCGACATCCGACCAATGCCCCGCTTCCAACCCGACCCATGGAGGACGTCCCAGAGGAGTCGACGCTCTGGGACGAGCACGGGCGGCCTGTGTCACGCGCCGATGATAATGAGCGTTTAATGCAGGATATCGAAGCTGAACTGGGAGGAGCTGACTATCACTTGCAGCACAGGTCACCGTCGTTCAGTGGCCAGCTGTCGGAGGAGCAAACCCGGAGACTACGTGGTTACAGCGCTACGTCCGCACATTCGACTGGTAGCGCCAGGGCCCCTCCGGGCAGAGTCTCGAGCCAATCATATTACGAAGACGACGAAGACGACGACGATCCTGAAGGCACAGCTGGAGTGTTAGCCATGCAGCAAGCTGAATTAGACGACCAACGTTTCAGCGGCAATACGTTCATGTTTAGCGGCGGTACCGTCGCCAATGCTCAGACAGAGTCCCTGCCTCCTCCCGCCGCGGAGCCTGAACAGGACAGCGGCAACGAGTTTGGCGGCATGGATTTGAGCATGTTGAGTGGAGGTTATGCTGGCAGCTTAGCGTATGGGGCAGATGTTACTTCTCCGCCGAGGTCTTCGTCGATGCAAGACGGATCTCGGCTACTACCCACTCCCGGATACTACAACTCGCTATTAGAGGACTATGAAGACGACGCGCCTTTTCACAATGCCGAAATGGACTACGGTGGCACTGGTGGCTTGCAAGCCCCGGAAGCCCATCGGCTGAGTTTTGAGGAAGGACGCGAGGAACGCGTTTCTCTACATTCACAGCATAGTGGAGTTGACTCGCCCTCCAGAGACGAATACAGGGACCTCTTCTACCATCCTGGTCTTTCCAACAGACCGCTCCCGGCACTGCCACCTGGAAATAGTTCCGACAGTAGTTCGATGCTGTCAGTCCACAACAGTGTTCGTTCACAGCATCAACAGTCACATTCGCTGAATGTTGATGCCCGTTATTATCAGGCAGAGGGTCCAGAAGCATATCGACAATCCGGAGGTCAGCAAATACTCTACCCGGAAAGGTCTATATCTCTTGGTGGTCATAGTTATACCCCGCCAGTCCAGGCACCGGCAAGATCCAGAACAGATGCGGCAGAGGATCGGAGGAAGCTCCATCGACAGCATCAGTCGACGAATCATGGTCCAACCTTCTCCGACTACGATTCGGCTCCAGCGGCGTCCTCTGATGTCTTTGATGGCATCACTCTGCCGAGCGGGCGCAAAAAGAAGTTTATACCATCCAAATTAGCGGCAGGGGATTTCAACAGATGCAAGGAGCCATGGGCACTGAGCGGAATCGAAATGTGGATTCGCACCATGGGAGACGGTGAATTGGATTTGCGCGAAAAGACAATTGAGGAGGCTTTGACAAATCTCTTCGTCTTCAAGATCCCAACGATGAATGTTGCCGACGCCGAGGCATTGAGCAGCGACATCGTGATTCGAATGCTGGATCACCAAGTGCTTCTTCCCGACGAAGAGTGGGTAAAATTTGGCAGAGGACACATTTCTGGTGTACTGTGGCAGCTGTCTGGCTCCGGTTGTTATTCTCCCAAGGTGCATGAGGTTGAGATCAGCGGTCGCTGCTACGCCCATCACTGCACGCGGACGCTCAAAAAGATTGATTTAGAGGCCTTTTCAGATAATGTAAAGGGCGCCGACACGTGGAACGTATTCTACAAACTGAAGAAGGAAGATTGGGAGTCGAAACCGAAAAAGGAAGTCGATCGTCAGAACATTTTGCATGAGATTGTGACTGGCGAGGAAAACTACATCAAACAGCTTGATATCTTCCGCACTTTATACAGAGACGACCTCCAGACCCGAAACCCGCCAATCGTCGCCCCCGACAAACTCGGTAAGCTCTTGGTAGCGGTATTTGGAAAACTCGATACGGTTCTTAGCATCAACAAGGATCACCTTTTGGCGCAGCTCAAATATCGGCAGCAGGAACAAGGGCCTTGGATCGTTGGTTTCAGCGATTTGTTTCGCGAGTGGATTCGCAAGGCCAAATCGGACTACATCCAGTATGCCTCTGGATATCCTCGAGCCACCTACATGGTGCGAAACGAAGCGGAAAGAAACGATCTGTTCAAAAAGTTCTTGGAGGATAAACAGAGGCACAAGCTATCATCCAAACAAGATTGGACGCATTTCCTGATATTTCCCCTCCAGCGTCTCCAACGCTATATTTTGTTGCTGCAGAGCGTGGAACACAAGATGGTTGGAGACAGCGAAGAAAAGACCAATCTGCAGAAAGCCATTCAGGAAATCCAAACAGTGACACACGAGTGTGATGCCAAAGTAGCAGAAACGAACAAGAGAGTTCAAATGGCAGAGCTCCATCGTATGCTTGTCCCCAGGGGCGCGTTTAAGAAGCTTGAACTGCACTTGGATCATATGGGTCGGGTACTGATTATGCAAGGCGAGCTTCAGAGGATGGGGTCCAAAGGCATGAGATGGGTCGACTCGCACGTGATACTGTTTGATCACTACTTGATCCTCTCCAAAGCATCCAAAGACGGAAAAGGGTTAAAGACATATGATGTGTCCAGAGAAGTGAGTCGCCCAAATCTCTCAGAACGCCTTCTTTCTTAACCAAACCCCCCCTTTTGTTGTTCTTGTGCTAACTCCATTTTGTAGCCCATTCCAATGCCTCTGCTATTCCTGGAAAGCATGAATGACGAGCCTGTCATGAAGCAAAAGGGCCTCACAGCACCCTTGGGCAGAACAACGGCAGCACCGTCCAACACACAATTCAATAAGCTTCCTGCAAACGGCGGACGACCTGGTATGGAACATGCGCCAAGTGGTTCTTCGAGCACGTCCATAACAACCACTGTCTTGAATGAGTCGGAAGGCAAGATTCTCTATCCGTTCAAGATAAAGCATCTAGGTCATGAGTTGTACACCTTGTACGCGTCATCTGCCCAAGACAGGCTGAAATGGTGTACAAGCATAATCGAAGCCAAAGCCCGACATGCCAAGGCTCTATTCGCCCAGAATGCCGAACCGTTCAGGCTCCGCGTCCTGGCGGATGCTTCCTTTCATTATGACGCAAATTCGGTCTACGCCAGAGCTGCTGGGACCCCGCTCAAGGAAACACCACTAGATCGGGCTATCAAGGACCTGGAAAGCACCCTGGGTCCAGCTCAAGGCATCTCGCCCGTTTGTCGTGCGCAGGTCAACTGTGCTACAGGGTTCTCGGCCTTTGGAAAGTCTGCCATTGCTATTGGCACAGATTATGGTGTTTACATTTCCGATCCTGCAAATGCTCGCGGTTGGACAAGAGTAAGTTTCGTGGGCGTGGAGGGAAAGAATGAATACACTCGACCGAAAAGGGGGGGGTAGGCGTTGTTGTTGTTGTTGTTGTTGTTGTTGTCGTTGCTTGATCGTGATATACTAACTACTATGGTTCTGTAGTCTGTGCAGGTGAATCGCGTCACGCAGATTGCTGTTTTGGAGGAGTTCTCAGTGTGTCTGGTCATCGCCGACAAGTCGCTCATCTGCTATCCTCTGGATGTGATAGCTCCAGTGTCGGAATTTGCACCGCCCGTCCACGACAATCCACGACGTGCTCCACAGAGGCTTGCGAAGGACGTAACCTACTTTGCTACAGCACGGATGAAGGATCGGTTACTCGTCTTCTACAAGCGTAAAGAGGGTCTACACACGTCCTTCAAGGTATTGGAGCCGATTTTCCACAAGGCGACGGAGAAGAAGTCTCGCGTCTTCGGCAGTCGTCGGTCGGCTCTTGGAAGCACCGACACGTTCCGGGACTTTGACGAGTTCTACCTGCCGACAGAGTGTTATTCGCTCAGCATCTTCCAGACATATGTCGCCGTTTCGACATCAAAGGGTGTGGAGATGCTGACGCTGGACAAGAAGCAGCCCATGTCGATACCCGACCTCAAAGCACCAGCAAATGCCAGCATTGCTAGCCACATTCGAGACCAAAAGCCACTGGGCATGTTCAGGCTCAACATGAACGAGTTCATTCTCACGTACGAGGCTTGTGCCGTGTATGTTGACAAGTACGGTGACGTAAGTCGCACCTTAATTATGGAGTACACCGGCAAGCACAAGAAGGCCAGGGGCGCGACCATGTACGGGCAATACCTGCTGCTATTCAATGAGGATTACGTCGAGGTGCGAAACGCGGAAAACGGTCGGCTCCGCCAAATCATCGCTGGACGAGACGTCCGCGTAATTGACTACGGCGTTCGAGGGCCCACGGGTGGCAACACGGCCCAGTCGCACCAGACGTATGGGCACAATGGACAGCCACTATCGCTTGGGGACATGTCCAAGGGCACTGTCAAGATTGCCATGAGCCATCCCGAGCTGCCGGGACGACAGGTTATCCTGGAAATGTTGTTGAATGACGGTCACAGCGAGGACTAAAAAACAAACGACTCCTCCGACTTTTTTCTTACCGTTGCAACAATCAGAGCTGGTAATATTGACGCAAGGCGGGGACGATGGATACATGTTGAATTTATGTCTTTTTTCTTCCTCATCTCTTTTAGCATCTTTCTTCCTCCGCTTCGTCTTCTCTTCTTCTTTTACTCTCACTTTTACATATACCTTCACTTTACCTTCTCCTTACCTTCCACCAGCATCCGACTCCACGTCATGCTCACCCCCCCCCCCCCTCGTCTCCTACACGACGTCGGATAATTCATCTCTTTTTTTAATCCCATTATTTATTCCTGCTACGTTCCCGGACAACGTTGTATTCCCCCCCCCCTTCCTGGGCACTTCTGGACACTTCAATTTTCTGCCCGTTTGGCTACTCCCTTTTTACATTCATAAAATTTTCCTCTTTTTTTTTTGTTACCTTCCTGGTTGGTCTTGGACAATCTGAGGTGTGCCACTTTAAATGTCTGCTCGTTATGTATTTCGTACTAGGTACTATGTAGGTAGACAGATAGCGCTATATACCCCCCCTTTTTTTTTCCGTGTCTTGCCCTGAACTCGTCCTGCCAGATAGTTTAGTGTTTTAAAAATGGTCGGGAGCTTGAAAAAAGAAAAACGAGAATTAGTTGTATAAGTGGGAAATTGGGACGATGGGAATGGTACGATGCGGTGAGGGAAATGAATTAGGTTGTTTCGTTGCACGATGTAGGTACAGAGGTTTTACGTGCGTGTGTCTGTGAGCATAAAAGATGTTCGTGTCATTTATAATACTGTACGTCGTGAACCCGCATAGGCTGGGTCCGTGTACACTGCCCTGGAAACTAAGTGAAAGAAGTGCCGAGGGGTCTTGATGGGGTGTTTCTAACAATTAACGCTCGTGGGAAGCAACAGGCCATGTATACAGACATACATAATATAATCCCCTCTTTTTCTATCCCGCGAACCGACAAAAGACAACCCGCGTGTACAGAAAGTAGCAGCCAGGTAAACAACTTGCACGTGACCTCGTGCTATTTCATTAACCGACTCAAGTGCTCTTCCTTTGGAAGTCTTGCGAGGAAAACAAGGCTACGTGTTGCGCGTCCAGACACGTTGCTGGACAGATGGAACAAAACATATAGAAAAGGTGGGGTGTGTACGCTAGGAAAGGGAAACCAGTTCTTCTTTTTTGGTCGTCAAGTAGCGAAACATGGGGAAAGAGGGCCGGTGACCCTGTTTAGGGCTTGACTTCGTTGACCTTCTCCTTGACGTCCTGCTTGATATCCTCTGCGACGTCGGCGATTCCCTTTCTCTTGGCCGATTCATACATGAGGATTCGCGATACTTGAACGACGCCGACTAGACCGAGGAAGAAGTTGACGGCGGCGAGCCTATTTTATCAAGGGAATTTCCCACCATTGTGTAAGCTACATTCCTTTCACGACCCACACTCTCGGCCGCACAAATATATGGACAGAGCGAAGAAAAGGGGCAGGAGGTAGACGTACAGATAATTCTTGGGCTTAATAATCAAGCACCATCTCGTCCAGATCAGACCCGTGCACGTGAGGGCAAAGTTTTGCGTAAACGACAACTTCTCTGCTGGACGGGCAAAGTCGGAAATACCGGCAAGGACAAGTGCCCACTAGGTAAAGGTGAGTTGGGCTGGTTAGTTGGCTAGACCATGAGACGGCATGTCGCTGAACAACTTGGGTCGGTTTTAGGGGGAGCAATCGCGACGTTGCTGCGATGAACGACGAACCTTCATGACAGGAGCCCTAAGAAGAAGCATGAATTAGCATTTGCGAGTCATTTTCCCTCTTCTTTGCCTATTTACTTTTCCCCTTCTTTCTTTCTTTCTTTCTCTCTTTCTCTCTTTCTTTCTTTCATTCTTTTTTCCCGGCGTTGAACAGTACAGCCGGGTGCGTGACATACCAGAAATGCACCGTCTTGACTCCGACCTCGCTCTCCCACATGCGCTTGAACCAGCTCTGCTGCTGCTGCTGCTGCGCGCCGTCCGCCGTGCTCTGCCACCTCCTGCCGCTGTCGCGGAAGCGAAATCGAGCACCCTGGCCGGCGAGGCGCTGTGCACGGAAAGCCTGGCTGGCTGGCGAGGAAAAGGCCGCTTGGCGGAAGAGAGGGCGCGAGGCGCGCATCAGAGTACTCGTGGGGACCATGACTATGTTGACGGGAGAAGACGATTAGTCGTATTCATTGCTTGTATTTTATTTTCTTGTATTCTTTTTATTCTTTTTCCTTTTTTTCATTTTTTCCCGTTTTTCCCCCTTCTTTTGTTATATTTCGAGAGTGGTGGCAAGAAAGGACGTGTTGGAAGTTGCTGCGCTAGATGTAACTACTTCGTCTTTCTTGTGTGCTCTCAACAAAAAAAAAATAGTTGACGATGGGCAAAAAAAAAGAGTACTGGCTTGTTTGAGTGCAATTGATGAATGGCGCGGATGGGGGAGTTCGTACTTGAGCTGTTGTGCTTGCTTGCAGGCCGGATGCTCTCCTCTTGGCTCTGGTTATAGAAGGACGGTCGATGGGAAAGAAGTTCAAGGTTTGGCTGATGCTTTTGGAGATTTGCCAATGGAGACCCCCCAGAGCTTTGGCTGGATGGGCGGACGCACGCACACAAACTCTCTCCCCGGTGACGGAACGTTGACTGTGCACTGCCGCTGGGACGTGCGCGCCGGGGATCAGCCGGCCATGGAGTACCACAGGAAAGCCCCGCCAGAAGCTGCAGCTTGCTACAAATGGGCCGGTCCGACCAATCATGTCTGGTGCGAGACGTCTGGTCCGCCGCTTTTGCGAACCAGTTGATTGTCTGTCTGTCTGCCGACTCGATAATCTGAAGAAACAAAAAAAAAAAAAACGAATCGACCGGTCCATCCAACCTCCTCACCATTCTCGCCAACTGCGGCACCGACTCGACACGACAACCAGACCAGCCCCCATCACACCAACCATGTCGAGCAAGTACGCCTTCGCCAAGGCCCTCAAGGAGGTGCGCTTCCAGTTCTGCCAGAGCTCGGACAAGAGCGCCGCGGTTCGGTATGCGAATGCCCTCCCTGTCTGCCCGAGTTCTTTCTTTCCAACGCACGCAACAGATGGAATGAATAAAATAAAATAAAACAAAATCAGGAAGATTGTCAAGAAAACAAAACAAAAAAACACAAAAAATCAAAAAAAAAATCTGTAGCTTATTTAATTTGTTCCTTCTTCTTATTTATTGTGCTAGCTCCTTCATCACCCGCGCCTATCCTACCATGAAGAAGAACAATCCCCAGATTCCCATCCTGATTCGCGAGGCCCAAGGGACACTACCCAAGGTGTTCGCCCGATATGGTTCGTCTGGTTCAATCCTTTCCTCCCGACTGTTTTGGTTATCCCCCCCCCTTCTGGAATGGTATGCATGGATGGGGAGAGGGCACTCTTGGGCTGACAGCACTGGACGGGCGTAGAGTTTGGTAACGAAAAGGCAGAATCGCTCGAGGGGCTGTCGGATAAACAGATTGAGGAGACGGTCGCGGGGTTGGTCAAGGGCGAGGCGTAGAGTGCGTGGGGAGGATGAAGATGGGGTAGGGGAACTATAGGAAAATAAAAAGAACAAAAGAACGAAAGAAAGGAAGAAAGAAAGAAGGAGGGCTGGAGGAACACGTCTGGCGTAATGATGCTATTCGAGTGGATGTCGAGCCGGTCCCCGTTGTACATATCGTTTGAGAATCGAGGCTGTGACGAAACTGATTTGTGCGATTTGTATAATCGCATGCGTGTTCTCACTTTATGGAATTCTGTCGGGACTGCAATGGGAGGAAGCATGATTTGCCTTGATATACGGAGCGAGTGCTGATCTGATTTGACTTTCTACACTATCCAGCTATGACTATAGATACTAATTTTCTCGACTGCTCGCAGTGACCCCATCTGCGGGTTTTTCATCATTGGCATTTCACATACCGTCGTCGTTCATCTTGCTTCTTTCGCCACTATTTTTTCTTATGTAGATTATCACTTCCCATTCGATTGGAGGGCCCCCTATGTCGATCTTCACAGCATTGACTGCTTTCCTTCCTCCGTAGCCCGACTTACTTGCTCTTCTTCTGCGGTGACAATCCTCCCCCAGAACTGGGCAGCGACGGCCACGTCTTTTCATCGAGAATACTGCCACTTGTGGACTTGCTTAGCGTGGCGCCTTGACTTGGTCCAGGTTTCGTGCCAGCCTCTTTCGTCTCTGCCCTGCTGACAGCTTCCTTCTGGGCGGAGGTCTTGCTGGACATGTCCTTCACGCCCTCTGCAACGGCCAAGGTCGACTTATCATCCTCGGGGGAACGATTTGTAACCCCGGCCTGAGATGCTTGTTCCGCTCCTGCGCTGTCGGGTGAGGAGGAAGCGGTATTGCGCCCGATACGATCAGCCTGCTCTGTTGGGCGACTTTTCTTCTCGGGAGATGGCTTGTCTTTTGGCACAGATGAAGATACGGACGCGCTGGGGCTATGTCCTTCACCTGTGCTGTTAGGCGAGGTCTGCCCGTTCTTGTCAGACCGGTCTCCCTTCTCACTGCGGCCTTCTTGCGCCAGTGGAGTATTCGTTTTCCCGTTATTCTTGCGCCTTTTCGGGACTTTCAACGTGCTCGCCACGGCAACCTTGTCCGGCATCTTATCGCTCGGGACGCTCACGGCGCTGTCCTCTCCGCTTGCGTGGCCCGACTGCTGCGACTGCTGCGGCCGCGAGACCACTCGGTATGGCTCTTTTCCAGAGGGACTCGCCTGATCGTGATGTTTCGTCTCGTCCTCACCTGTACCTGCACGTGTCTGCTGCACATCATGACCATCAGCGACCGACACTGGCACTGACTGTTGGTTCTGCTTCCCAAGCCTCTTCATTGTATTCTTGCCTCTCCCTCGAGATGATTTTCCGTCATCGAGAATGCTTGGCTTGCCCGATTGCTTGGGAAAACGAACGGTGCCTCGGCCACGGCTGGGAAAATCGAAGCCCTTGACCGCAGCGTTGAGTACATGGGAGCCCTCGCCTACTTTGTTGTTGTCCTGCTGCCGGGAATTTGCGTTTTGCTTCCTTGCGTTTTTGCTGCCTGATTTGGTCGGACTGGGCGACGACTGTGAGGACTTCTGGCGGTGCTCAGCCCCGTCTGAGGAGTGTTTGGTCTCGCTGTTAAATGGTGTCTTTGCGCAGTTTAGACGAGGAGAGCTTGTTCTGGGTGTGCTTGACATGGACATGGTCTTCGACGAAGAAGAACCGGCACTCATGGTATCGGTATCAGGCTGAGCAGGCTGCGTCAGCGTGCATTCGTCCTGATGAGAGTCCAATGGAGGACCACGGGCGACGGACTCTGCACTCTCGTCGACGACACTGGACGGCTTGCTCTTCACGGGCGTCTTGGGTACCTTGTTTGCGGGCATGGGTAGAGCAACACCATCCCGAGCTTGTTCTCTGCCCTTTCCGTCCAATTCAGTCAATGTACTTGTGGCGGCGTGGAAAGGCCTGTCCATTATAATATTGTTATCCACGAGCGCCGATGTCTCGGAGTTTTGTGCAGTAGTAGCAGCTAGTTCTCCGTCCGCCACAGCTTCATCAGTCACTTTGGTCGCGAGTGAATCTACGTCATTGGCACAAGCATATTCGTGTTGCTCCCGATGGACTGTGCCCGACTGATCTTCTTTGGACTTGGGTGACATGGTCACCTTGGCGCTTGCGGCGTTGTCTCCGTCTCCAGATTTTACATCAACCAGATTTGTAGGCGTTGCGGTCGGTAGTGACACTTTTACTTGGTGGTTTGAGGATCGAGAGCTAGCCTCGCGTTGTGGAGTGACAGGTGTCTGCTTTTTCTTTTGTTGTTGCTGTTGATTGAGTCGTACCATGGACTCCTTCTTCTCCAATGTCTCCTCGGATGAAGGATTAGCTTGGCTTTTGCACTCTGCCACATCAGCTGATGGTGCTTTGAACGCAGCCCTCTGCTCACTCTGACCTACTGCTGCCTGTCCAGACCCATGGTGAAAGCCGTGCTGGTCCTGCACATGCTGCCAAACCGGAAGCGATTGCTGTTGACCACCAATGGAGTAAGAGCCATAGTTTGGACCATACCCAGCATCACCGCTTCGCTGAAAAGGCGGCACAGCAGCTCCTCGTTGTGGATTTTGAAAGGTGCCATGAGGGGCTGCCGTTGCGCTGTACGGGCCAAACATGCGCATCTGCTGAGGCTCGCGAGAGCCAAATGGCATGGGATTGTAAGTCCCACCGCCATGGTACATGCCTTGATTGACGTATGGCTGCGTCATGCATGGATACTGCTGCTGCTGCGGCGGCTGCTGCTGCTGATGGTGATTTTGCTGATGGTGATGATGGATGTGGTTATGATGCTGCGGCTGTGGCTGCGAGTGCTGCTGTCTCTGCTCGAAGTTCTGCCTCTTGCTCTGCTCAAACCCAGGGTAGGTTTTGGTAATCCATTTGGAGCGATGTGCCGGCCCAAGCAAGATGGGCAGCCTCTTGTCAGATATCTTGATATTCCCGCAACGAATTGCTTGAACAACAGAGTCTTCATTGTTGAATCTGTATGTTTTGAAAGAAAAGAAAGAAAAGAAACGACAAACATATTAGCCCTGTCTCCAATTGCCTCTTCTTCATGTTGGGCATGCTCACCTAACGATAAAAGCGTTTCCCATCCTGTGGTACACGGGAAACACATCGTCCACATCTCCATATATCGCACTCAGACCGAACTTGAGACGCGTTTGGATATCTTTGGTATGAGATTCCATGTTGTCCTTGACTCGGACCCAGACGCTTCTGTTTCTTTCGGAGCATTCTCCGCAGCTGCAGTCGTTGTACTCGTATGGGGCGGTCCCGTTGTTGTTGCAATGCACGTTGTTTGGATGATGACGACCATGGTTGTAATGGGCTGGTGTGCCGTCGCGACGCCATTGTCGTTCAGGGCCATGGTCATGGCCATGGCCTGGATCAGCTGCTTCTGGGCCGCCATGGAAGAACTGTTTGTTTTGCTGTGATGAGGAATAATGGTAGCCACTGTTGAAGCTTTTCTGGCTTTGGAAATCTCGACGGCCTCTATAGTTGTTGTTGTTGTTCTTGTATCCGCCACGCGGGGCGGTACCTGTTCTTCCTGCCCCTGGAGATGGCACCATTGTGTTTTTTGTGTTGGTGAAATTTGGATCTGCACCGGAAAGGGATTTTTCAGCCTGAGAATCAGAACTGCTGGTTAATTCACAGCTTGGAATGACGGCTGGAGGCCTCTGTGGTAGAAGATGTGGTTGATGAATCTCATTTGAGCACGGAGACGGTTCGGAAACCCGACCCTGGCTCTGAGCTGCGCGACTGACTTCGGGTTGACCCTTGACCTCATCTGATGTATTGCGACCTTCTACACCGTTATGCGTACTGTGACCATAAAAGCCGCCTTGATCACCGAGAAAGGCCGGTCGAGCTGGCAGATGGTTGATCTCATTACTGCTGACGGCTCGACGGACCACATTCAGCGGATGCGATGCCAAAGGTTTAGGATTGGGCGGTGCTTGAACCGGGACACTGGAGAGAGCTGTGGCTGGTTCGTGGACCAGCTTTTGTCCCTTGTGACCGAGTGTCGACGCTTGGTCACCATAACTCTCCGTCTTATCTTGTACATAGGGCGCCGGCTTAGCGTCGCCTAAGTTCGAGGCAGGCTGTCCACTAGCTGTGGCTGGGCGGTTATAAATAGAGATTGGACTATGATTCGGAATCTCTGTGCTGCTGCTGGTCTGGCCAGACAGGCTGGCCCTCTTGACATGTTGAGCATGATGGGGTTCACATTGCCCACTGGGAGGTGTTGGTGATGAAGCCATCTTCTCGTTGGATCCGCGCTTGGACACAATGCGACTCTTTCGAGGCATTGGCGATGGCGAAGTATGACTGTGTGTCACGACTATGGGCACAACATTGTGCTCACTTTCGACACTGGTTTGAGGTTTCTCGGGCTGATTTGACGACCGTTGCGCCTCCTCCTCCTCCCCCTCCGTCTTCTTCTGAACAGCCGACTGTTGGCTCTCGCCGATAGCTGGTGCGTTGCCATCATTACCAGTCGATTTGGCCGACTCTTTGGAAGCAGTTTGTCCTTGAGGATGCTGGTCCTGAGCCCGAGCCTGCGCCTCTCTCACGTCGTCTGGCGGTAGCCTATTTGTGCCTCGGGCAATGATATGGCTGTTATCGACGCCAACATCTCCCAAAGGACGCTTCGTCGTCGTTACTGCAGCGGCAGAAGATTTCTTCAGCTCCTCTACAGCACTTGACTGGCTTATGCTCCCGTAGCTGGATCGCCCCATGGCTTCTGGGAGATAATAATGGCGTCCGTCCTGCTGGAAACAAGGCGCCGGTGCATTCTTGGAAGCAGGAGAGCATCGATGGTCCTCTGTTAAAGGCGGTGATGGAAGTGCGTTCTTTTCAAACACCTGCTCGCCAGCTGGAAAAAAGGAAATCAAAATCCAAAAAGGAAAGTTCGAGTTTAGACAATTGAGGTTGGATAAATCATTCGAAAAAGTGATGTGACAACGATCACATGGATACATGGAGAGAGTGGGGATGAAAGCTTACCCAGCCAATTTTGGAAATTACGATTCTTGCAAGCCTCCATGACATCGCTGGCGCCCTCTCTATTCTTGCGGAAGTTTTCCACCCCCGTCAGCAGCATATGTCTTCGGGCTTTGAGCGCACTAGCCACCAAGGGAATCATGTCATCCGGGATATCACCCATACTCTTCCGGTCTTGGTCAGACAGAATAAAGACAATGGACGAATCCTTCTCCTCGGTCCATTCTCTCAGCTTGCGCTGGTTTTGCTCCATGCCGATCCATTCATCAGCCCACTGACCAATGTGGTTGGCGCACTCGCGCTCCATGCCATCGTAGATGAGCACATTCTCGTCCACCAGCTGGTTCACCAGATTCCACAAGTTCATCACACCGTAGTGATACAGATCAAATGCGTCATAATACATCCACAAGTCATCCCAGCAAGATGGTCTTGTCATGCTCTTCATGTCTGCCCAGTAGGTCTTGCGCGTCGAGTTGCAGGCAGCCTGAAGCTCGTCCTTGTCCCAGAGATGGATTCGTCTCCGGGGCAAAATGTGTGCCATGGTCCGGAATGGTCTCTCGCCGTGGCCGGTTGAGAACTTGGCCGGTGCATATGACGGAGGATTCGTGTAGAAGCCGATGGGGAGGTGTTCCTCCAGATATGAGACCGGCACACCCTCATCATGAGGGCCGACCATTTTGTAAACACTGGGAAGGCCCTGGGGGTATTTCTTGGCGAATACGGCGCGTTGGGACAGTGGAAGATCTGTGCCGAAATTGCGAGTTAAAGGCGCCGCGTTGAGTGTGAGATGCGGCGGCGTTTGCGAGATCGTGAAGCCAGGAGGCATGATGAGTTGATGTGGATATCTAGATGAAAGCTTTCGTGACTTTGTAGGGTGTTCGTTACCACGTTCGAAATGAGGGATTTGGGATAGCGCGCCAGAAGGGAATGCGAGGAAATGTATGGTTTATTATTTTTTTTTCGCAAGAGTAAAGTAGTAAAGTATTGCAAAGATAATTTCACGGGGTTGTCAAAGCTAGCGGCAAAGAATATATCGAACGAACATTCAGCAGGACGTTTGATGGTAGAGAAGAGGCCGGGATAATGTTGTTCAAAGAGAGAGGCAGAAAAGGGAAAACAAACAAAGAAAGAAAACCCCAAATAAGCTCGTTTGTACTTATAAGCAGAGATTCTGGGGGGGGAAGAAAACTGAAATGCATCTGAAAGAGTCTTTGAGCGTTTGCATGAAAAAGCAGGGCCAGGGCTGTGAATGAACAGCTGTCGGGGGGCTGGCGTCAGTTGCCCAGCCAGAACGAAGTGTTCTTCGACCGGAGATGCTGCCAGTAAACCTGCGACGCGATGAGAACCTGTTCATGTCCATGCTCTGCTCATGCTCAATATCATGAGGTTCAACAAAAGTCAATGACCCATTCGACCACGGGTCGTGTTATCTGATATCGACTCGAGCCCAACAGAGAAAAAAAAAGTGAGAGCAAAAATGAAGAAGCAGCATAGTTTCGCAAGTACTCAATATGAGCACATGTTGAAAGAGCTTCACTACCAGAGCAGAGCACAAATATAGTACAAAAAAAAAGTCAGTCGTATCATTTGCACAACGCTCTACTCCTTGCTTTGTGCCTTCAACAACTTCAAAATTTCGCTTTCGTTGTCCCCTGCAACAGCCTTTCCATTGTTCCAATCGACCGTCTACATGGAAGCAGAAAATTAGCATCGCCACCCATAGTATTTTGAAGCAAAGTTCATACCAATGGTCTCAAAAAGTTCTCCTTGCTCTCATGGAACTTTTTCACTGCATCATTTTCGTTGTTGACGGCGCCTTTGATGACCTTGCCGAAGTTCTCTTTGCCAATATAATCCAATATCGTCTTCACTTGTTCCACAGTGGGAGGGTCCTCGGTGATGTTCAGCTCGAAGGGGTCACGATGCGCTTGTGTCTGAGCCGTGTGATCGCTCGCTTGGTCGAGGGTGGCACCGGCCTGAGCGTTGGCGGAGATTTGTTTGACGAGGTTGACCACGCGGGTAGACGCCGGGGACGACGCCTTGTGAAAGACGGTGACAACATCGAGATGACTTTTGCGCTGGGCAAGGAGATGGCCTTAGCTTGCTTTGGCTTGAAAATGAAGAGAGAGGTTGTTCTTACGAAGCGAAAGAGGGACATGTTGGCACGAGATCTCCAGAGATGGAGATCAGATCAGACGTAATCGACGGGTTTTGTGGGAGTCGTGAGAGTTTGAGCTCGGGTTGCGAGTCGAAAATGTCAATGAACATGGGCCAGCTACCAAATGACGTCTGGTTTGCGAACAAGAGGCGAACTGGCTGACTTGCCGGCTGGCTGGCTGGCTGTGGGGCCGCAGCGCTTGTTGATCCAGAATTCCTGCATCCTGGTCATGTCGTCTCGGGTTAAAAGGATTCGCTCCCATCTTGAGACCCAACGGCCAACATCACTGGTCGATTGTTAACTAGAGAGTCGGACATCTTCGTGGAAGTCTTTTGATATTTTCGGGCTATTTCTTCTTCTGAAAAGTTTCTTGTCGATTTCTTCAACAGCTGTACTCCTTCCTCCCTGTGAGCTTGATCTGATCATCCATGACCACCAAAGACTTGAGTCGGGGATGCTGTAACCCTGGACCCGGAGCGTCAACAACAGATCATCCTGTCCCTTGCCCTCAACATGATGACATCTGACGTGGTGATAATAGTACGTGTTCCAGGTCTGACCCATGATAGGGTCAAGAGTGTAGGGTTACAATTGATCCAAGATGCTGAAAGTACAAGTGCCGACATACATACATATGTACATGCATAGTAGTAAGCTTGCATGATGGCGTGAAGCATGGCCTGCATATTAAGTGTGAAATGACGGAAGAGCAGCGGAGTACTGGGCACGGAGGTGGTGAGGCAAAGAATGATATTCATAATTACGACCACATCGGTCTCATGGCGAACAATAATCCAAGCATGTCAAAATATAGGTCTGCCAAAGATACTTGTTGAGAAGAGGTGGAGGATAGCCGGGCCGTCATCGACAGACACGAGCACCGTTGGCCCAACTACACATTTTATGTACATATGTACATGTGTACATATGAAGTATGTAGCGCCGTCGGGATTGCCGGCTGCGTCAAAGGCGGCATATTGACCAGTGGCGGCGTGTGGATATCCTAATGACTTTGGCCAGGCTCTGAACTACAACATCGTCGGCTTTGGTTAGAGCTTTGTCAAAGACAATGTGCTCGTCTCCATGGCGGCGATCTTCAACTGACGAATGAAAAGGCGGCCCGACTCGCTGCGCCTACGGGTTCGGATCAACTGAAAGTCAGTCGAGCGCTTCTGGGCATATCCGCATATGTTGTTTCAATATCAGAGTACCAATCATGAAAGCCGGGAGACGAACACATCCATCCGCACCATATGCCGCTTGTGGATAGCTCAAGCAGGCACAACTCCCGATACTCTCTCCAATCGTTGATGTGACGAAGTGATGACGTCGTAGATGGACGAACCGTGGAGCCTGGGCTCCGTCAACGACATCATCGCCGTGGCGCATCCATCAGAATCTTTAAATATCAAACACTACCCAATGGAGTTCCTCATCTGCTACAATTCCAGTAACCTGTAGTCTCGCATTTGAAAGAGTTTTTAGAGGCTGCAACTCCATTTTACCTGCCTCCACACATCATCATGACTGGGAATTCAGAGGACAGCGACGCCGTCAGGTACCAAGAAGGAAAGCCAGGATCACATCAATTGAACGATCCCAGTAAGTTGAGCTGCTCATTCTTGGGAATCCTTTGCATTGACATCAAAGTAGAGGACGAAAGATCAATCGCCAACCGTCTGGCTGCTGAACAGGTTTGTGCCTCAAGAATCCAAATAATCTCACGTTGATTGACGGTAGACCAGAGGAAAGAGGAACCACAGGACGATCCCGAGACTGCCGCTTTGAAAAAGGATCCAACACTTCCGGTACGTCTACATCTTGAACATACCTAACTCGAAGTAATCTTCAAACTCACTATTATTTGCGCAGGCCAAAATGCACGGCAATGAGCCCAGCAGAGGTGCCAAGATCGACGCACAAATTGCCGCCGAAGAAGAAGAAGAGCTGAAGCGAAAGGGAAAGGCATAGACATATTTAGATTATACACAAAAACCACGTTGGAAGACGATGCGATTATCACGATGAAGCATTTACCGCAAAGAATGATATGTCGTCGACCCTATTTGACAATCACTATGAAAATATATCAGAACCGTACAATTTACCTCGGTGCCAGTTGAACTAGACATGATTCGTGTTGCCGAAGTCGGGAGCACTGCTACTTGCAAACGCTGGCACGTGTAATAACTCATCGAAATCTGTTCGGAGCAATTGTTGTTAGCTGTCTGGCAGCACTAGTCAATGACACTTTGATTTGGCAGTAAGAAATTGTGTGTTCAGAATATGTAAGAAATTGAATATCATCTATCCAGTTGGTATAGCTACTCCGGCGAAAGAGAGCCACCAAAAGGAATCAATCGCAAATTTTTTTCATCATGACAACGTAGGGTAGTGGAGAGGAGCAATGACTCAATGCGCGCTTACCATTCAATCGTTCATCTATTGCCGCACTCACTTAGAGATAACGACCATGTTTGAACAGCTTGCTGCGAGTCTTGGCATACAAGTCTTGTTTTTTTTTTTAGCGTCAACAGCCGTGTCGCTGTGAAAGAAGAAAAACAGACAGCTGGGAGTAATTATGCAAAGCTGAGTGGTCCGTGCATACCGTAGTGGGGTTAACAGCGGCGCTAGGCGAAACCATAAATCCGAAGATTTTGGTTTAGGGCACAGGATGATTTTCTGCCCGCACATCGAAATAGCCGAGCAATCAAAAAGTTACTGGCGACGACCCTACGGCGTGCGAAGGTACAGAACCCATCCAACTAACGAACGGCAACTCGTCTTCGACTATTGGTATGAACATCAACGCGCCTTCCAGCAACCGACAATAAAACGACTTTTTCGACTTTTTCGACTGACAAAGACACATTAGAACACCGTCACGATGGGCGAAGCAGTCATTGAGGGATCCAACTGGCGCCTCGTTGAGGTCGGCCGCGTTGTTGCTATCAACGGCGACCACCCCTTCGCTGGCAGACTGGCTGCCATCGTCGAGATCATCGACCACAAGCGAGTACGTTCAAATACCGTCGCGAAATTAAATGGAAACGGAAATGCTGGTGTGAATGGAGGATTAATGCATGTTTCTTACAGGTTCTCGTCGACGGCCCTTCCGCCGACCCTGCCCTGTCTGTCCCCAGGCAGGCCGTTCCCCTAGCCAAGTGCCTCCTTTCTCAGTTCGTGGTCGAGGGCCTCATCCGCGGATCCCGCAACGGTGTCGTCAAGAAGCTTTGGGAGAAGAATGAGATCGATGCCAAGTGGAAAGAGAGCAACTGGGCCAAGAAGCGCGAGCAGATTCAGAGGAGGAAGAACCTGACCGATTTCGACCGCTTCAAGGTTATGCGACTCAAGAAGCAGCGACGATTCGAGGAGCGCAAAGCTCTGGCCAAAATCAAGGCCTCCGCATAGTTTGGTTGGTTGGATTGTTTGGAAGGAGTAGTGGGATGCATGTGTTTTGAAACAACTGGAAGTTGGCATTAGAATGAGCTGCTGCATTCACCTGGACAGGAAAAAAAAAGGAAGCAACACTGGGGCGACAGAAGAACTGTTGCCGTCATATTTATTTACTCCCGTTCTGGAGGGACTGTATGTCACATTTCATCATATATCGATGAGAACGGCGTCAAGACGGAATTTCAGAAAATTCAATGAGTTAAGACATGGGATGGTAGCACAGTCTTGAACAACTGGTGAAATGTATGACGAAAAAAACAACTAAAAAGTCCATCTAAAGAGAGTCCAAACATCTCTTGTGTATTTATAGAACGAGCAATGCATTTTTTTTAATCTGCGTATTTAAAGTGGTTCAATGTCCTTATTCTACATTTATATTGCGACAAGACAATTTGCTTGCTGGGAGAACCATCTCTACCGGCCATGTCACTAGGAGGGCAGAAGTTCAAGGAAAATGCGTGATTACCTAATTGGGTTTAGCGGTGCTCTTCCACCAAACCCTAGAATTTCGCTGCGTTGCTATTCTCCAACACAAACGGCGGAGGAGAATCACCATTTCAAGTCAAATTCAGACAGCTACGGCTCAGCATACAGGTAAGTTGTCCGATTAATGTCGCAGATGACAGATTTTTCTGCTCTTGAATTTGAATATTCAAATGGAATTTTTTCTACGCCTCCCAAAAATTTACCTGATCCCGGGACGACCATGGTGAAACTAACAGCCATGTGCCCCTCTAGTCAATAAAAATGGCCAACCCCAGAGTCGAGGAGCTCCCTGATGAGGAGACTCAAAGGCCCACCGTCGAGGAGCAGGACAGCAGCGAAGAGTCCGATGCTGAGGATGGCGATGGCAACTTGCCTGCTGGCTCTACTGCCGTGATCCACAACCGCAACGAAAAGAAGGCTCGCAAAGCCATTGAAAAGCTGCACCTTACCCGCGTTCCTGGCATTACCCGTGTCACTCTTCGCCGACCCAAGAACGTACGTTCAAATAGATCAGAAGGGCTTTTTTTTTACGACCGTGATTTCGAGTTGGGCCATGGACATTGCACATAGAGCTTTGGAAGCTGACTCGAGCTACCTCTAGATCCTTTTCGTCATTAACAACCCCGAGGTTTACAAGTCTCCCAACAGCAACACCTACATGTAAGTAAAAATACTGAGCAAAATACACTCTTGCTTGGAGAAACAAAAGTTGCCGCACAAGGGGAGGAAAGCTAACTTTATCCGCGCAGTGTTTTCGGTGAGGCTAAGATCGAGGATGTGAACGCTACTGCTCAACAAGCCGCTGCCGCTCAGATGGCCGCCGCCAATGCCGAAGGTGATCACGCCGGTCACAACCACGGCGAGTCTAGCAAGGCTGTCGAGTCTGGTGATGCTAAGAAGGATGAGGAAGAGGACGACGACGACGATGACGAAGAGGTTGATGCAGACGGTCTCGAGGATAAGGACATCGAACTTGTCATGACCCAGGCCAACGTCAGTCGCAAGAAGGCTATAAAAGCGCTGAAAGAGAATGACAATGATATTGTCAACTCGATTATGGCTTTGAGTATTTAGCATTATCTTGGGGGATGTAACGGTTTAAAATAAAGTCTTTTTTGTGTCCAGCACTTGGCGCACCGGAGTTGTTAGGATTAGCATCGTAACAATCTTTGTGTGGCAACAGCTATTGTTTCAAAATAGACGTGCCAGATGAAATAATGGCCATGAAATTGCCACGACTGGATTGGTCGCTAAGTCTGTACCCATATGCCCAGGTGAATTGCAATAGCTCATGAATTTACCTTCATGCTATTCACATCGGGCACGGTTTCATGCCGAATAGGCCTCATTACATCGTGATTGCTCTAATCAATGCCAGAGAAACTTCAAACTCCCTCACCCTGTGACCTGCTACCTGAATACGATGTACTGGCTGGAATGTGAAACTATGCCACTTGTGGATGCCGGCTCAGAGTTGGACTGTGTCACGTCAGAAGTCACGTGACTAGAAACTTCAACAATCTTGCTTGGGTTCGTTTGGCCTGGAGACCGCATTGAAATCATTACATTCGCTGTCTGCTCCACGATATCCTCAAAACACAGTCATAATGGCGGCTACGGTAAGTTCGACTTATCAATTAGGCTCTCTGGCCTCGCTTATCTGTCCTGCATTCGAATCTGCGCGTGCCTCGAGTTCCGACGACGAACACCCTCCCCTATGAAAACACGGCCCATGCATGAGCTAATTTTCATGCCTTCCACGCGAAAATAGCGAAGTGCAGCTCTCAAGGTCGACTGGACCAAGGTGACCAGCTCGCTGGGTCTCCGCGGCCAGACCGTCGCCTCTCTGCAGGCTTTCAAGAAGCGCAACGAGGACGCTCGTCGCAAGATCCAACAGCTCAAGGAGCAACCCACGACGGTCGACTTCGCCGCTTACCGATCCTCGCTCAAGAACCAGGCCATCGTTGATGAGATCGAGAAGCGCTTCAAAGCATTCAAGCCCGTCACTTACGACGTCTCCCGACAGATCAAGGCCATTGACGCCTTCGAGGCCGAGGCCATCAAGAATGCCGAGGCTACCAAGCAGGCTGTCGATCTTGAGCTGAAGGACCTGGCTGCTACCTTGAAGAACATTGAGGAGGCCCGTCCCTTTGAGGACCTCACTGTGGTATGTTATTTCCTCTACGCACGAGGTGCCTTCCAGGAAGTAACATGTAAGCAACGTGGACTAATTTTTTCTTCTCTCTTTGAACAGGACGAAGTTGCTGCTGCGGAGAAGTCCATTGATGAGAAGACTACTCAGCTCATTTCCAAGGGCCGATGGGAGGTGCCCGGATATAAAGTAGGTTTACGAAAAAGATTTTTTGGTGTTTCCATGCGGATCAGTGCTAATACCCAGTGTAGGAGAAGTTCGGCGACCTCGCCATGGTGTAATAATCTCGCGTTTCGTCCCACTGCCCGATTCATTCCTTTTGTGTACTCTAGCATTGTAGATACAATAAACTCTAGGCAGCAGAGCGCTGTCTCTGCTAATACCCAAAAATATAGAAATCTGGTGTGCTGGCTGTGAACAGCCTGGTGGTCTGTTTCATATGTATTGTTGGCTGCCTGGTACTCTTCCGAGACCAGGGACGAAAACGCAGACATGAATGCTTACCCTGCGTTGATTAGCATATGAAGTCGAGTGCGGATATGTGGGTGCAGCTGTATCTGCATTGTCCCATTTTGTCCGCCTCCTGTTTCATATCCACAAAAATTCTTTCTCATTTGACATCGTCTTTGGCGATAGTATTCCTGTTCCAACAAAGCCTGCTGTCTTGAGTCCATTACCTCTTCTTGATGGAAGGAACTTCTATGGGCTATAGCTACATTGCTATCGCCTCGCTGGCTCTCTGCAATGAATCATCCGACGAGCCTTCTTGGATATCTAGAATCCCTTTAATTTTTTGTCTATAGCATGCCATCAGAAAAACGGACGTTCCGAGACCAACCCCTACCAAGTGCCACGACTTTCTAGAAGCTGATTATCGCATCAAACGTGAGGCAAACAAGACTGGAACAAAGTCGAAAGACAAAAGACAAAGATGATGAATAAAAAAAAAAGTGTAAACAATGAACCATCAAACTCCTCCAAGAATGCACATTTCTCATAATTTCCTTCAATGTAAGTAGAATAAAAAGCTCTCCAGGCTGTTCTTCAAACGAGGCCAACGTCTGTGGAGAAAATCTAAATAAAGAGCATGACTTCTATGAAGACTGTGCATATTTCTTGGTCCATTCTCTCGCTGTCGCAATCGCCGCTTGCTCATCCTCTTTCCAGCTCTTAGCTACGTCTGCGGCGAGGGGGTCATCGGGGTTCGGTGCGCCTAGCAAGGCCTGGATTGAGAGGAGAATCGTTCGGATTTGGAGGGCGGGAGACCAGTTGTCTGACGAAACGATACGGTTAGTATATGGAAACGAGGACATCCCGTGCTAGCGCATCATGAAAGTTCCGCGAGAACGGTCCGAACGGTACATACTCTTCAAAACATCTAAGCAGATACGACCCAATTTATCGACGTTTGGGTGGAAGATTTTGGTGAGGAACCGAACTTTGGGCGGTGTCATGGGATAATCATCGGGGAGGAACAACTCGAGCTTGAAGATGCCGCCTGGTGGGTGGAAGAATTTAGCAAGGCAAAAAGTAAGGAGAGGAAAATACAAATCGGCGTCTGAGGGGGTGCGATGACGTGTATAGGCACACCTTCATATGGGGACTGCGACGGGCCGTGGATCTCGACGTCGAAATAACGCAGGTTGTCTTCGTGGGGAATGGCGCTGATTCCAGAGACACTACAGCGAGAATGTTAGCCAACCCCTTTTGCTGCTCTGTCCCATAGATATTGAGGCGAGTCGATCCGTAGGAGGAGGGACGATAGCATACGGCTCTGCCATGAGACGCTCCGTCTCTTTGATGATGCGTTTAGGGAGTGACATCTTGAGAGACTTGTGGGGTTGTTATCGTCAATAATGAGACTCCAGAAAAGAATTATCGGCAGATTGTTGAAGTTTGATATCCTAGTGTTCTCTTAATTGGCGAATTTCCTCTCCAAGGTTCTTGGCGAACAGGTTAACCTGGACAGGCTGAGAGAATGTTGGAAGATTTGTCCGGACATGAGGCGGGGCATGCGACGAGCGGCATGCGACAGCCCTGTACTGCAGTGGAGTTGAGGGGAGGACTGACCCCCATACGTAAAGTACCTAAGTACCTAGGTACATGATATGACCCTAGCAGGTACCTTTTAAGTGTACCTAGTACCCTACGCCTGTGGTTCGTACGAGATGTACTCCGCCGAGTCAGCATTGCCCGCGAGGTACCTGCACGCATGACCGAGTTCACTCCGCCTCCACCCTCCGGTACAAGACCTGGAGCTTGAGCTCAGCTGATCCCGACCTCACGAACTCTGGAGTCTGGAGTCGGGAGTATTTGACGCCCATGCGACAGAGGCCGTTCAATCCAGCCTCCAGGTCACCACCACAGCCTTACTTTCCATCTTACGAGGTCACGGATTGCATTGATGATGCTTTCCTGAAATCTACTCTAATAAATTCATCAGTTTAATGGTATCGCCCCCATCACGCGCATCAGGAGCCTCGACATGACCTCTAGACCGAGGTCTATGAGCGACGCTGGAAGCTAGCATGGAATCGTCTGACCAGCAATCCGAAACTCCTAAGAAAGCCAGGGTCATCAACTCTGCATACGATAGCGAGAGCTTTGAGTCTGATGGCTCCATCCATGTAGACGGTCTCGTGGGGTCGGCCACCATCTCACCGTCTGGCCGCGACATTGCGCTTGCTTCGTGAGTGTTGTCTATATCTGCACGGCTCGCATTCTTCAAATACTGACAAAGTGTATCAAGTCCGGATGGGTTGGCCATCATTGACCTGGACTCTCCGTACAATCCGCCTCGGCGACTGAAAAGTCGTGGGTTTCCCTGGCTGGTCTGTGACGTCCAGTGGTCTCCCTTTGCGGCTCGAGACTATTGGGTGGTGTCCACTGCCAACCACCGGGCTCTGGTATGGAATTTGAACTTGAGGGAGGATACCAATTCTGGTTCAGTTGAACATTCACTTCAGGGCCACAGCCGTGCCATTACGGATATCAATTTCTCGGCTCATCATCCTGATACGCTCGCCACTTGCTCTGTCGATGGCTACGTACACTGGTGGGATTTGCGACGGCCTAGAGAACCTGTCCTTAGCTTTTGTGACTGGTTTGCAGGGGCGACCCAAGTCAAGTTCAATCGTCAGGATCCTCATATCATAGCCTCCGCTCATGATCGATTCCTACATATCTGGGATGACAGAAAATCAGCCAAGCCCATCAAGTCCATCAGTGCTCATACTTCGAAAATCTATGGAATTGACTGGAACCGTACCCGCAGCACTGGCATCGCCACTTGTTCGCTTGACAAAACAATCCGCTTCTGGGACTATGGCAAGGACGACGATAAGCAGCTGGAACACATTGTCAACACTGACTTTCCTGTCTGGAGAGCTCGCCACACGCCGTTTGGATGGGGCTTCCTAGCTATGCCACAGCATGAGCCAGGAGATTTATACCTTTACGATAGACTGTGGTCGAACGACTCACCAGTCGAGGTCTCACCCAGGCCTGTTACTGTGTTTTCTGGTCATGGAGACCACAAAGTCAAGGAGTTTCTGTGGAGATCACGAGGCGGTATATCGGATGACAACATTGATAATCGAGAATTTCAACTGGTATCTTGGGGTACCGACAATGAACTAAGACTGCACTGCCTCGATGCGAAAACATACTCGGCTGTTGGCCACGTCAAAGGCGGAGCTGCGAGAAAAGGCCTACGCCTCACTAGGCAAGGTGCAACCTACAAGACTTTTCGAACATTAGACGATAGTAGCAGTCGTGATCATGATCGCAAAATGGGAACAATGAGCGATCATCGAGGGAATCTTGGACCGATACAATACAAACAAAGCGCAACCTCCCATGGCGGCCGCACTGTAAGCCAGATACATCGTCATCTCCGATCTGCGTGGCGAGGCCCGTCGATGAAGGCCAAGGTTGACGGAAAACACGTTGATCGAAGTCAGGCCCAACTTGGATGGATGAAGGGCATAACCATGACCAAACGACGACCAAGTGCTCATGCCAGGCTTCATGCTTCCAAAGATTACGGCCTTCTCGGGCACAACTACCCAGACGATGAGTGGGGTGAGCCCGACACCATTCAAGAAGAACTGCTTCAAATCAGCACTCAGATTCCTAAAGTGAAGTGGGACAATATTGACATGGATAATTTGACCTTGAACGCATCACTCACCGGTCCATGGGGTTCCGATGGAGAATTAATTTTTGTCAAAGTCAAAATTGACATCCCATCCGAGTATCCCAAACTCAAGGCACCAAAGTTCATGATCGAGAAAACGTCGTTCATGTCCGAAGATACGCATAAAGAAATCATGAAAGAAGTTCATATGCTTGCTGACAAATTTCTGCAGCGCAAGCAGAATTGTCTGGAAGTAATATTGACATACCTCCTTGGCGAAATCGACTTGGAATCTAGTACTACGTTTTTCAAAAATGTGCGAGATTTCGATGATTTCGATGCTCTTGCAGATGAAAGCTCTAGCGATGAAGACGATGACATGCGTAATTCGATGTCTCAGGACCTTTCGCTTGCTGATGTGGACAACGCTCTTTTGCCGTTGCCCCATCGGACTATGCCTCCTGAGCCAAGGACTTGTGGTGCTTACTTCTCACACGACGGTCGGCTGGTGTGCTTTTTTCCAGCCAAGGAAAAGAAAATCCGACCGCTGTTCTCTACTTCCGCCGAGCTCTATAACAGGGAGCGCTCTAAAGGAGACAGAGTCTTTGCGGGTTTTGGTCGTCTTGCATGCGACCTACCGTCTACACAAAAACATGCAACGGATGAGGCATCTGCTATCGACAACCTCTCCAATGAACCTGAGGGTGACTTCTCGTCTTGTTCTTCCTCTCCATCTTCTTCTTCTTCTCCATCTTCTTCTTTATCTCCATCTTCTCCGTCTCCGTCTTCTCCGTCACCTTTTTCTCCATCTCCTTCTTCTCCGTCACCTTTTTCTCCATCTCCTTCTTCTCCGTCTCCCTCTTCGTCATCTTCTTCTTCTTCATCTCCTTCTTCTCCATCTCCATCTTCTCCATCTTCTTCTTCTCCTTCATCATCATCATCTTCTTCTTCATCTTCATCTTCATCTTCTAGTGGCTATGGGTCAACATCAATTCATAAATTGAAATTCTGGCATAGCTCAAACAGACAACTTGAAAAGACTTGGAGCGAGGACCGATCGGTGCTATCCAGTGGAGGCGGAACTGGCGTGGGTACTGGAACTGGTACGGGGACTAATGGTCGACGCCGATTTGGACGACCTCGAAACGTGATAGCTATCCATGATATGCGATCCGAGTTGCCGTCAAAGAGAGAATACGCCGAGGAATATATTGTCTTTGGCAATGGCGCCGATGTTTGCGAGCACAACGCTCGAGTGGCTGAAAAATACGGGGACAACGATCTGGTGGTTATATGGCGATATCTAGCACTACTACTCAGCAAGGGGGTCCCTCTTGAAGTGTTGAGTCGCGAATCTAACCAAGCTTCTATTCTGGTCACCGCACGCGAAGTGGCATCGAATGCCAATAATGCCAGCAGAGCCGGACACTCATCGGCTGCTGACAGTTCTGGTCTCAAGGCCAGAGTGAAATGGGGCCAACATCCATTGGCAAAAGAATTGATCTCGGAACTCTTTGACCACTTCGAGAGACTGGCCGATACCCAGATGCTGGCAATGCTCTCGTGTGTGTTCTTCGAACCACAAGCAGATAATGAAGACGTTGCCTATTCTGAGTACCTTCTGCCACAATCCCATATGCCACTGCGTATGAAGATCCCGTCCTTTTCCTTGGATTACTTTCCCACACGTGCTTCTGCATTGAAATGGAAAGCACAAAGTCGAGGCTACGCCAATTCAGCAGTGACGACTCCAGCGACCCTTCATACTCCCAAGCTTTATGCTGGCTCTCATGCGTCGCAGGAATGTCTTTCGAATGGCGACCAGGGAAACAACCCGAACTCATGTGGCGAGACACCTTCGGTAAAGGATAAAAGCAAGGCGAAAGATTCTGAGCCTGCGCCATCCGCAGTATCTAGGTCTCCTAGTAATCGAGGAATCCTGCGAGCAAGCAGCGGACTTGCATCAGCGCTCGCTGTAGCACTTCCAAAGTCTTTTATCGGCGGTGGCGGCAGTGGCGGTGGCGGCGACGCCGGTGGTAGCAGCTCGGCTTCGCCTCCAAATCAAGTACGCAAACGGCCCAGTCCTGTGGAATATATTCTCAACGCCCTAGCTCCAGCTTCAAAAACCTCAGGGGCATCCACGTCAGTACCCAAGAACACATCAGGCGAACCTGGTGGTGGAAGGACATCACTATCTGATGAAGGTTGCGGAGAAGACGAGATGCTGCCCCTTGTTCCGACGTCGGTCAACATCGTCCATACTGACCAATCCATCTTCGACGATGACGGGTGGCTGAGCAAGCCATTCCTGGAGTCCAATAGAGCTGACATATATTCCAAGTATCGCTATGCTTATGCAACGATGCTACAGGCATGGGACCAGCCTATATCACGATTGGAAATCTTAAAGTTCAACAATCTCCCGGGAGTATCAGCCACAGCCGTGACGAATGCGAATTTCCACGACTCAACAACGTTGCGACACGGGGCGATTGCTACAGAAGAGCATCGCAAGACGGGCTCGTCTCCCATCGTCATGGGGATCAGGGACCAACTCCAAAACCTGATTGCTTCAGAGCGTGGCCTAGATGTTACTGGCATCTGCCGGATCCACGAAACGCAGCTTGAGCCCGCGCGCTACACATTTTCACAGCAAAATATTGGCGGCGCCACCGGAAGTTGCGATAGATGCAATAAAGTGCAATCCCGGCTCAAATGCGTGTATTGCTTGGGAGAAATTGAAGGACTGTTCTCGTCATGTCTGTCATGTGGATGCGCCCACCACACGACGTGTCTACTAGAATGGCTTGATGGTGGCGAGACGCTCTGCCCCGCGGGTGACGAGTGCAATTGCGCCGAAGAACTCGTCAACGCACAAGTTGAATCATGGTCGGCTCTACAAGGGGTCATGACGAAAATACGAGACAAGTCGAGCAATCTACCAGGCGCCAGCGATGAAGAAGATGAAGACGATGACGACGATGACGACGACGAGGATGACGACAACAACAGCAACGGCAACTTTGCCAGAGGAAGAAGTAGCTGGGCCCGTCTATATTCCGGCGACGCTCCGAATAGCGAGCAGAAAAAGCCAGCGGCACCTCAGTCATCAGCAATATTGAGCTTTGGGCGTCTGAGGCAGGTTGCCCCCTGGTCAAGAGCGGCTAGTCTACGCCGAGCCAGTAAGCGGACTGGATAAAGCTTGGAAATGTATTTATGTTGGATATTTAGCCTCTTGGGGTTTTGTCTGTTGGGAAAAAACACGTGTACAACGAGGACATGTACACAGGGCTGTCATTGTAAATAAGCCTGGCGTTTTAGGCTCATGGGGGCGCGCAAGGATCATGGGACGCTTTCGTGTACATTGATTGATTGTGTGGACGTTGCGTGGGACATTGCGGCGAGGGCGGTACTGTAGCAGACTAATGGCAGGTCATCTGATCAAAAATGCTGAGGCTGAAAATGCTTGAAGCTCACTCTTCTAGCGGTGAGGCAGAAGCCAAATGCATGCATGCATGCATGCACGCACAGACATGATGAGGATGAAGTTCTAGCACGATTCTGTATTACCATCGCCATAGAGAAAAAGATTCGCATCACATCCACGCTTTCCTTTCAAGACATCTTTTGAAGGCATCTGTTGAAGGGATTGGCCCCGTCTCACATATGGAGACTGCAAAGTTGACATATGATAACGAGGCATGTTGAAAGGAGGGGCCATCCACCTTGGCGGGGAAAACGTACAATTAATAATAGCCTAGTCTAAGTTCTGCTTCACATGAGAAGGAGGAAGCCCAGAACTTCCAATCTATAAACACCTAGACAGGTCGCAGCGAGTTGCTCGGCTTTGGCGAGACCAGATAGAGATACCATACAAGTACCGCGAAAACACGATGAACCGGTTGGGAAGGGATTAACGGAAGATGAGATGATAAAATGTAAAATTCAGATGCTTGGAGAAAGTGATGTTGATGTGTGGTCGACCTTGATGAAGCGATTGCCGACACGTGCATTGTGCAACGTACCTTCCTTTTCGAAGGAAGTGGCATTTCCCCATCATCGCGCACCTTGTCATCTATCCGACATCGCTTTGTCTAGTACCTACTTGGGTAGTAGGTAGGTAGGTACTAGGCCTCAGCTGTGTGTATTCCGGTTAGGTTCATGTAAGAGAGAAGCCTCCGCCATCCCCAGCTCGAATACTTGTCCTCTTAACCATCAATATGTCCTCACAACAACAGTAAAGCAGCACGGTCATGGCTTTCACTCCGTTTTCGACTTCCGACCCTCAACGCGCACGTCGATGATGCGACGCCTCATCTTCCACATCGTCAGCATCGGCCCACCTCAACGAGAATTTCAGGGCACGTTCAACAAAAATCCATCTGATGGAATTTGCATGTGTCTCGGTTTCTGTGCTGCCTTGGTCAACGGCAGTTTGATCAACGGCAGTAGACCAAGGATGGACTAGTTTCCATGCAACATGTTCTTCCCCTGGTTCTGGTTCGTTGTTGTACTTGCCGTCTTTGAAGACGATTTTGGATACAATTCTTTGCCGACCAAAATTGAGCTCCTGGCAATTCACCACGCCGCATCGGCCCTCTCGCAAAATCATCTTAGTCTCGGCTTCGTTGAGATCAAGTGGAGCAATCTCGATTATGTCTTCGTCGACCCAATATCGAAATTGCCGGGCCATTTTCTGCAGCCGAACCTCGTATGGCAAGTCTTTGTCCACATTCATCATCCAGGATCGATCAACTTCACCGATTTTTATGATCCAGAGGTCCCTCAAGTTTGGAAACCAGAGCTTGTCAAACTCAATCTTGCCCTTCTGGCCACTGGGATAATACAATTCTAGATAGGCGGAGTAACGGGTAGGAGTGTATATGCGGTCGTCGTCAGGGAAGCAGTCCCAGAAAGCGAGTCGTCGTACACGCAAGCCCAACTCTTCCAAGGGCACGTTGGAGCTCTCACCCGAGATGGTGGCGTCACAAACCAATATGTCGCGAGAGAAATGAAAGGATGATCCAAGTCCGGCCGCTTCATAGCCCTGCCGAGTGTTTGCACGCGCTTCTGCGTTCAGCTGCGTAACCGACGGTAACGGATAAGATTTTTCCTCCTGAAGCAAGTTATCCATGATGACCACACGAGGGTCCACAGCGCAAGCCCAAATCCTCAGCCGCAGCTCTGGGGGCAAGTCGGCGAACGTGGTCTCATGATGTTGATGTTGATTTCGACAAAGGGCGTTCTGACTCTCGTTCTTACAGTCACCAAAACTGTGTGCGGCTGCCATCTCATCCTCATTGGCGTACCTTGAGGGAAACTGGTGAGTATCTGAACAACCTGATTTTCCTGAAACGGATCCGGATCTTCGAAATATAAGTAGCAGACTGCCGGGAAGATAACGTCATTCACACGAGCTGACTTGGAAGAGGGGTATTCTTTTGCTTACGCAGGCGACGTCGGCTCCGAGGCAGCTATTCATTCTCGGGCGAAACCACAACGTCATTGTGATTTGTTGGGAACCTCAACTCCTCGAATGCGATGCGGTCTGGCTCCGCTGTCTCGGTGTGCCTGGCAGTGCTTGAGGCGAGAAAGCAAAAGAAGCGGGCGCGACAGCCACGAAATGCGAGACACCCCCCCCTCCTCCCCCGACGAGTGCATAACTACCATGCGCAAGGCAGGTGGTCACTTGAGCTGGTCTCATGAAGCCATCGTCAGCTACCCCCGGCAATCTAGAAAACCCACTGTGCCGCCGCCATAGACATTAGTTTGGCTTCACCGGTGGTCTGTTCACGGCAGCTACCTGCGCTAAGCTGGCGTTCGTCATTTGCCAAAGCAAGCAACCCAGTCGGCGGTATAGACTCTTGAGACTGGATGAACCTCAGCTCATTGTTCAGACACCTGCATGGCCCAAGAATCAGGGGTCAGGACCAAAAAAAAAAAAAACAGAAAAACAGAAAAACAGAAAAAGGAAACAAAGACAGGGGCCCCGCATGGCAGGTATGAATGATGATCTGAGTGTGCAAACCATCGATGCCGGCAATCTACCAATCGTGGGTCGATGGCCGTTGCATCTACGGAGCGTCTAATGGTTTCATCTACAGTACCATCCATATCCGCACGCGGGGTGCGCCAAGAACGCAGGAGTCACGGTTGATTCAGCTCGCTGCAAGCTAGGTGGTAAGTTTCATGACTGTCGCCTGGGTTGTCACCGCCCGACGGTAACGCTGCATAGCGAAGGGATAAGAAAAAGGTTCCCTACCCGCGTCGACGACACTGGCAAATCGGGCTGCCACGTTGCGATAGGCTGCATTGTACGGTATTATGCTGCTGAGCCCTTCAGCCGTCTGCGACGTTGCGGTTAGACGATCAGCAACCATCACCATGCGCTTTGTCTCGTTTGTCACTTTGGCTCTGCCAAGCAAAAGCGTCTAAACACTCGGACCAGGCTTGAAATACGATGGAAGCCGTCTTTGCACCGCATTGTTTGGAGGCTGTTGCCTCTCCTTTCCACACGGGCCACTTATAGTCTTCTTACGAAAACCAACATCAAGTTCGGCATGAGGGCCTCACTCGGTGTAGAGAACGAGGCATGACAAGCTTGTGTCGGCTAGGACTGCAATCTTGAGGCGGGAAACGTGGCCGACCACTGGTTGTGGGCAAATTGCACAACTGCAACCCAACCCCTCTACAGCTCGCTCGTGTGAGCCTCCGATGATTTCCGACAATGAGATGCATGAGATTGTTGATAAAGAGACGGAAATTGGCGGGCATTCTGAAAGAGGAATCTGTGACCAGCATTCGGCGAAGTCGGGCATTCGCGTGGCTCAGTTTCTTCCACGTTAGGATACTCTTCTCGGTGGGCAAAAGCAGGCCATTGCTAGCTGTGACGCAAGCTAGATCTGATGACGATGCTGTTAAACGCAGCACAACTTGGCAGCGTACTGCAGACAGCAGTCTGGCTTTGACGTACCGTTGGCTACCAAAACTGGCATCTGAAGCTCATGAATTTGATCATATGATGCGTCTTTGGCTTGCTTGAATAGGTCAAGCTAGCAAAATGATACGACTTGAGCACGGGGCAGTCTTGCCACCAGTATGATTTGATCTGTCGGGGTCGACGGTTTATGAAGCGATCCCGAGCAGCCAAACCAGCAGCGTAGCTGGCCTCTGACGAGTGGAAGAATGTAGCTCAAACTCCCATTGCCGCTGGTCTTCCGCGGTTGCAGCGGCTTTGAGCTGTTTGCATGGGCCCAATGGTGCTTGTGTCACGCCCTTCTCCAGTGCCGGAGATGGTGCCGCACAAGATCACCAATGTGGGAGCGTTGAGGCCGACCATTCGTGCAACACATCCGCCCGTAAAAGAAACAACCATCAGCTCGAGATATCTTGAGCGCTTCAACGTAATTCCCAGACCCTGCTGACCCTGCTGACGGAGGCTACGACATCCTGTGACCTATGACCGCCCAACGCCAGAATTGTCGATCAGCACAACAGATCGGCTGACTGATGCCGAGTCCTAGTGATCCATTTTACCTCAATGAGGCACATACATGAGCGAAGCGACTAAACAAACCTCAGACTGGGCGAGGAAAGCGTTATTGGAACCGAGCGAGCCGATACGGGAGCGGCCGTATTGACCTGAAGCGCATGAAGATCAACCGAGTGCCGTATACCCGAGTCGACCAAGCCGACGACATGCAAATCGTGTGCCGTCAGCATCGATGTAACGATCCTCTGCGGTCTCATACGTGAACATGTGTGGCCGCGATGTACATTGGGAGTGTGCGCAGAATGCGATCCGATGTTGAGCCCAACGTTCTACTTGTGTTGAGCCAGAAGTTTGCAGGATGCATGAGGTCTTTCTCTCCGTTCTCCTTGACACTCGGGGCTGCTAGCCGAGGTTGTGGATTCATTTGGGCTGACATAATGTATCCGCCATGTATAGCGTCTGTAGACGATATCATTAATAAATGTCGACTTCTTTGTGGTTCAGAGTTTTAATACGGAAGGTGCCATCCACTTACGCTGCACGATCGTGATCTGTCTCCATACTTGGCAAGTTGGAATTGCCCAGCTAAAACATGGAGCCAGCTGATAGCTGATAGCACACGATGCGCGAAGCATGCACCCGAGACACGCATATCTATCTATAGATAAATTTGACCATTGCGGCATGCCAGCAGTCAGACAGTTTCGGGCGTGTTTTCCATTTTGTTATGCGACCAATTACGGGGTTAACAGGAATGAAGAGTATTGCGTCAACAGAGATACGTGCTTTAGATATGTATGTCCTAGGTCAATTAACAGGGGACGTCAGCTCTTGCCATGTCTTTTTTTCCCTTCCTTCTTCCTTCTTCCTCTATTTCCATCCTTCCCTCCTTCCCTCCCTCTTTCCTTCCCTTCCATCCTTCCCTTCCTCTTTTCTTCTTCCCTTCCCCCTCATCCTTCTGTTTCTTACTCCTGTTTTCTTCCCTCTCTTCCTTCGAATCCTTAACCTCCTTCCTCCTCCTTCCTCCTCCTCCGCTCTACCCTCCTGCCTTCCCGGCCCGAATACAACAACGTGACAATGGCGTCGTCTATCCTTGTCGCATACAGGCGCGTTGTATGCAGCCCGCGGCAGCAAGGTCCAGCGTGGTGACGTGTTGAACTACCCCGCCGTGGGGCATCAATGTGCTCACGAATGCGCAAAATCTATAATGAGATATTTTGTGCATACTGACTGTGTATGGCTTGTACCTAAGCATGACGAAATAATTCGAGTTTACACATTAGGTACATGTTATGCAAAAGAGGGCACATAAGAAGCAAAGCGTACCTGAAAGAGGAGGACATTGCCCGGCAGGTTGTGCCGTGGTGGAACCAAGACGGAGATTGGATCTGTGGTACTTGGGTCCCGCAAACTGAAGCGCAGGAAAAGCCATTTTTTCCCCTTGTGCTGGGTCGTGGAATCCAAATTGAACTGGCACAAGATGAGGCAGTGAGGCATATATATAACACGTGGTCACTAATCGGAATGGACGATGCAACTGACATTGCCTGCGACACCGTAAACTGTCATCAAAGATAATTTGTATTCATCACTTGCGCCAAGCATCAAACAAAAGTGCACAATGCCTGCGTATATACATCGTATATCGCTTTTCCCATGTCCAATCATTTCCAGTGATTTTGTTTTCAAAAAAAAAGAACGCCATGCTCAGGTGATAATAGTAGTGAGGTAATATCGTGACCAAAGTGAACGGACCTAGAGTCCTGTGAGGGGGGTATCCAGAAAAGAAAGGTTTCGTTCCTCTCAGCGCTAAGGGTAGTGAGTTTTTATTTTTATTTTTTATTTTTCAGTATTAGTTGATATGCATTATGATTCTGCCATGCCGTCCTTTTCGGTAGTCCCTGGCAAGGCCTTTTCTGAGAAAGCTGACTCGATTCTGGCTTGGTCTGATTGTTGTCGTAGTGAGGAAATATATGTCCTGCAGTCTGTCAGTCAACCAGATGTCGAATGAAGAAGATATTTCATGATGCTTGATATGATAGTACCCGCAAGAAGACGATGAAAAAGAGTTTGGGGGAAAAGACTCACTTCCTCAGATATGAAAACGCAACAGTCAAAACCACAGCAAACGTTAGAATACACAAGGCGAGACGATTTCTAAAGCCCAACAACGAGATGCGATGTCTACTATGGCGGTTGTGACCATGCCTCGTCACACGGGCTACCGCAAAGGGCATCTGTATGTTCTTCTTGCTGGACGAGATGGTCATGACTTCGCCATTGCTGTCGGCCACAGCGCCTTTGAAACATTCGGTAAGATAGCCTTGTGCGTCCGATGCATATTTTGTGATTTTGGTGACGATTGTCGTTGTGTAGCGCGACGAGTGGGCTTGCACGACTTCCACCTTGTACAGGTCCCGGCGCTCCATGAGGTTATCATCGTCGGAGATGATGGGCCCTCGATGCCATGCTGGCATTGACGAGGCGAGAGCGGACAGAGAGAGGAGCGGTAATAGGAATTTCATTTTGGAAGTTTAGAGATCCGCGTCTTGCGTCTTCGTTCCTTATCCAGAAACTGCAGAAGTTGTGACGAAAGACTGGCAGCGAGGCAGGCAGGCGATGTAATGGGGAGAAAAGACTTTCCGATCCTTTGGGCTGACTGGGTTGAATTCGGAAGTAAGACCTTTGGGTCCGTAACACGGAGATCTTTGATTCTTAAAGCCAGGCTTTTGCTAATTCTGTATCCAAGATTGGGCGCAACGAAGACCGGGGCTGATAAAGATTGTATTATTGAGTGAGAAGGTGCCGTGCCGATTAAGCGGAGATGAAACGAAGCGCCGATAAGTTGAGACGAGGATGGAACGGGGCGGGAGACGGTATTAGATATTTTCGGACGACGTTTAGGCCTTGTATCTGAATGGAGAGCGGGATCACGACGAGGGACGGGAGTGAATGAGCTAAGAAGGGGAGGGAAAAGCAAGATCAAATGCAAGCAAGCGGTGGAAGTTGTAAGAGACGGGCCAGAAGCAGAATATAAGGTCTCCAAGGCCGGGATGGCTGTGCATATTCAAGCAGCGCAAAACTCGGACTCTGAACCAATGTCAGAACGCGGAAATGGTAGACGAGGGGTGTGCGCGCCCCTGGGACGTGCCGGGGGGTGGGGGTTTGTGGAGACGAGGAAAGGATCTATTGATGGCTTGGAGTGCACCAGAGGCAGGAGCGAGCACAGAGGCAGGAGCTAGGAAAGCCGCTGTACGAGGACAAAGGCGAGGGAGAACGGGCTTCGGCACATCCACCAGGTATGATTGGCTTCCACGCTGGGTCGTCCGGGTTGGCTCATCCTTTTCTTTTTTTGCAGCACAGATTGCATACAGCCCAACTACCCTCCCACTACTACTATTCCATTCACGTTGTCGATCCCAATCCCTGAAATGTCCCTAAATAGAGTAGCGTTGAGAAAGGGAATCAGGAAATAGGAAAATCAGTCAGCAGTCAGCATGCATTGCCACCTCCCTCCCCCAGGGGACGGCAGCAACAGAGGGACTTCTGTTGGCCAGTGACGGTTTTTCGACGCCAATAGCTAGCTAGCTCTTGCCGCCAGCTCTTGCCGCAAATGCAATCTGCAATGGCAACTGCAAGTCTGCTTATCACCTGCAGCCTGGCGCCCGGCTGCTCTGATCTTTGCCCACGTTGGACACTACCTGATTGGTCGGTGCGTATACATGCTTACTCCGCCCATCGTCTTGTCGAGCCCCTAGTTCTCTTTTGTCTCGGACTTCCCCCTCCTCCTCGGAAGAAGGCCGACTCTGCGAACAATGATGTTGAATTTACGATTTACGTATAAAGATTTTTGCGCAATTGATCAATTATTACTTACTAATTTGTTCAATGCGCATGCTCAAGAGCTCTCACTGCACGGCTTGCGCTGTGTGAAACGAGCAGAATAATACATGTTGCAATTTCTAAACCTCTTTTCACCATAATTATATGGCGAACTGTTCATCACCCAAACCCACCGTACATCCATCTCGGCGTTGCCCAACTGGTGGTACCTGGAAGAAGGTTCGGGTTTCGGACCTGCTGACATAATGCTGGTGGCCTCTTTGTCCTTCCACTGACAACTGTCGAACCTTACAAACTTCGCGACTGGAATAGGTGGAATTCGGGGCATGGCTTGATACGAAGCCCATGTCCAAACTCAAGATCCGAGCGTAATCCATGCATACCGAGCATTCCACATTCTTTCCCTCTTCCCCTCCAACGGTCGATGACTTCCAAATTGAGTGTCGGTCAAGTAGACCTTGGCATGTCGGCCACTCCTAGCTTCTCTGACTCGAATGAATCGTGCACTGCACTGCAAGCGGCCATTCCTAACGGGGAGCCAAACTATCTTATCCCGTCTGCACATTCTAACCTTTGGTTCACGTGCGATTGAATTTAAATTTTCGCCTCTCCGTTTCGTGGTAGCTGCGCCAAGAGTACGCAAACATGCAGCAACGGATTTTTGAACATGCAGCAGCAACTAAACCCAAAATGGAAGAAGTACCCGTACATATGTTTTTCGCCGTAGAGTGACTTCCTCGCTTTCGTGCACCATAGTGCACCCCATCTTCGGTCGCGCGCACATAATTATCATAATAGTAAAATCCTCTGAGGCCCCTATGCCGCTAGATATAGCTGAGCCATTTAAGGGTATCCCGCCGACCAAGATGCTTAAGACTGCTGCACAAAAGCAAGAAAGTCACTCTACAGCGAAAAATAAGTGTATAGGTACCTCTTCCGTTTTAGGTTTAGATGCTGCTGCATGTTCAAAAATCCGTTGCTGCATGTTTGCGTACTCCTGCGCCAAGGTCCCGTCATCCCTCAAACGGAAAGAAACAACTGCTTAGGACTCCAGGGTAGCGTGAAGGAGAGGAAGGGGGGCAAGCTAGCTTGTTGGCTCGGCCCCACACCTCATCATCGAACGCAAAACACCAACCCCGAATTCAGGGTCGTGACGACGTCGTCGAAGCTCAAGAAATGTCCATCGACACACATCACCAGCTTCTGCATCAGTGCCAATTCAATCACGCTACATTTTCATGTCCCATGTCCACGCAAATGCGTACGCCGTGCCATTCGTAGACGGGCTACAGCTATGCCGTCCCCCACAGACGACGAAACGCCACTGCCACCACTCTCACACGCCGCGACTTTCAACGCTTTTGGCCGCTCCCACCTGTCGCCACAGGATGCACACCTCTCGCCGCCCCGAAGAGCGCACCATTTCGACAGTAATGATGGGGCTACGGATCTACGAGGCACGGGCACTGAGCGTAGCAGGAGTCGTCGACGAAAGCGAGCTTGGAAGAAGCTCATGTGGGTGAAGCAATCGTGTACGCGCAAACCTTCTCCCCAAGCACTCTGCTTATTCGTCCTTTTGTTGTTCTGCTTTTTGTACATTTTAAAACAAACAAGAACTCCTACAAGAGAAGGAAAAAAAAAACTAACAAATTCACTCGATGGTTCCTTATTTACAGTTCCCGATAATTACACAGACCAAGCAACATTTTTAGAGAACCTGCAACGGAATCCTCGCTTGAAACCATACGACTTCTGGCCCCTTGTTGCCGATTCCACCATCATCCTACAACACGTCTGTTCGGTAACCATATTTATAGTTTGCTTTGTGGGAATATTTCATGCGCGCGTGAGCCCCGTCGCCGTCGTAAGCTGGAGCAGCTTCGGGACCTTTGTCGGGTGGCTTCTCTGGGAAAGATGGGTTTCTGAGGAGGAAGACGAAGAGGATGAGGCGGTCAAGACGGCAGCCGCAGAGGCGGCAGCGGCGGCGGCGGCAGCATCACCTTCCTCGACGTCCCTTCCGTCTACGATGATGGCAATGACGCCGATTGCCGTCGCGGCAAGATCAGGGAGTTTGCGGAGGCGAAATCGAGCGGGTAGCATAAGACGACCACCTCATCCATTGAGAGTGGAGGTCGAGTCACTGTCCACGAATACAGTGGAGGGCTCAGCGCCTGTCTCGACAATGGCGGTGTCGGGATCCGGATTGGGACCGGGGCCGTCCTCAACCGCCTCGAACCCACATGGCGGCTCTATCGTGTACACAACCAGCAACGGACATCTTGCTGCGCCGCCGGCCTCGACGACGAGCCTTAATAGCGGCAACGGGAGCACGAAGTTGACACCGAAGCCGAGCACGGAATTCCGTCCCGACAGTACCGAACCACTGATACCGTTGGACGAGAACCGTACGCACCAGCGTTTAGGGACCATCAAATCCGCTCTCCTCATCTACTCTACTCTGCTGGGGCTGTCACCGATTCTCAAATCTCTCACGCGGTCCACATCCAGCGATTCCATCTGGGCCATATCCTTTTGGCTTCTCGTCATCAACATCTTCTTCTTCGACTACTCGGGCGGTGTGGGCGCCAAGTTTCCCGCCTCGCTGTCTACCAACGCCGCCCTCATGGCGTCGACCGTTCTCGCGAGTCGGCTGCCACAGACCAACCAGGTATTTAGTTTGACGCTCTTCAGTCTCGAGGTATTCGGCCTCTTTCCCGTGTTCCGCAGACACGTCCGCCACCGGAGCTGGCGCTACCACGTCCTCCAGACAATTGTGCTGGTGCTCGGCGCGGGATGGGGCGTCGGCGTCGTGCTGGGCGACGCCAAGAACGGCAGGTGGCCGTGGAAGAGCGGCATCATTGGCATGATTTTCAGCGTCGTCATTTCGGCCTTGGCGACGGGCGGTTGCAGCTGGTGGCTGATTGGCTTGCAAAAGTACAAGAATGAGATTCGAGGGCCCTGGGATCCGGCCCGGCCCATCATTATGAGTAGGACCAGATGGGATGATCGGTAGGAGGGATGTCTTCCTCCCGATCGCTATAATAGTAATGGTAATAGTAATAGTAATGTTGTCTCTTTATGCATACGCCTGCATATAGGGCGAGCAAAGGCAAAAGCGTATGCAGGGACAGGAACACGCGCGCGCGGGTGCACATACAGACGCAGACACGCACACACACATACAGTACATATGTATATATATTGAACTCAAAAGCGCCTCAGCGTACACACTTGTTCAGACCACCATCAAGCATACTTAACTCTCCCATTGTGTGTGTGTGTGTGTTTATGAATAAGAAATAAAATCCACATATGTAGATTCAACTATATGGACAGAACAAACCTTATCTCTTTTTTTTTTTAAAAAAAAAGAAAGAAATTAGAACAAAGAAAACAAGGATAAAGGGAAAAAGAAGGCAAGAAAAGAAAGAGGAGCAGTAAGAAAGAAAGAAAAAAGGTTCTCAAAGGGGAGGCCAACCATATACCGTCTTTCACTTACAAACGCATGTCAGCACTCCATTTCCGCTCCTAACCATGAATCCAATCTTTCTAGGGAAAAAAAAAAATTAAATTTAAAAGAGTAGAATAGTAATCATAATCATAGTGCATCTCGTCAGACGCGGAACCGTCACCCTCATAAAAAAGGCTTACATAAGACCGACAACAAAAATAGCACTCCTTTTTTTTTTTTTTTTTGATTACATACTTATGCTATTTATATATGCGCATTTCAATTGCCTATTATTTAGTTTGTCATGGTTTTGCTTTGCATGGACGGCCATCCTGGTCGTGTATTTCGTTTTCTGCCCTATTTGCCCCTTTCTCCTTTCGCGTCGCTTTGGCTCACTTCGCGTTGCTTCAGCATCCCGGTGCTTCGGCATCCCAGTGCTTTCACGTCATTCCAGTGAGGCTGTCTGGCGCGGGCGTGGACTGTGAGTAGTGACTGGACTGTCTGTGAGAGGAAACAAAAGGCGGGCTGGCTGGGCGCATCCGGCGGCTGCAGTTCAGACCTGGGGGAGCCCTTTTTCGCGTGCGAGAGAGAGGAAAAAGTGGCTTGCCTGGGCTCCTTTTCTTTGGGGCCAAGCTCTCCCTTTCTTCAAAACGCTGTGTGTTTTGTTCTTTTGGGGGGAGGGGGGGGGGGCCAAGGAACCCTGGGTGGTTTTACATGTTTTGACAGGGGATGGGGGGGGGGAGAGGAAGAGAGAGGGGAGTGATAACTGTGAGGACGGAGATGCTAGGCAGGGCTGTAATGGTACATGGAGTACCGTCTATATAGAGAGGGATGGATAATTGAGTATCTACTAGGTATGTACGTAAGTATGTACATACATATGTATATAAGTAGGTCTCCAAAGCTTTCTTGCCGCATTTTTGCTAGCAGCGTAAGCGCATAGATGTGTGCTAGGCTGCTAAGGAGCGGGAGCGCACAGTGCAGGCCATGAATGGAATGACTTTACACCCGTTTACGTAGGGCCACTTCACACGATGTTGTTCGAGGAACCTTGTCTTTTTGATATATATAATTCATGATATAATTGTTATTATACAATCCAGTCGTCTCTGTGCCTTTGTGGCGTAATGGCAAGGCTGTTTGATGAGATGGAGTTTGCCTAGTTATGTTCGTCTGTAAAACCCAAAGAGCGGCTGTATTGTAGCATCGCATCATTCAAGGATATCGTAGTAGATGCAGGCGCTAGACCAGAGATTGAAGAGACGCACATTTATGCTCCGTGACGTATAGGCCCGTCTGATTCCCATGATTAGATGATTAGGTCGTGCTGCTGTCCAGATGTCCTGGAGGACATTGCTCCGTACGAGCACAGTACATGGTAGGTAGGCCTGATACTTGTCACACCACAATTGTATGGCAGACTGTTGGTAAGTACACACTGTACCTGGACATACAGTACTGAGACTGTGCCGCTACTGTAGTGCAGCGCACTGGCCATACCATGGTCCCGCATTGAGCAATGCGCCCCGTTACCCCGGAAAAAGTCGAGGGCCGTGCGTGGTCTGCTGATGATACTGTAGGCACTTGCAGTTGCGCTCACGGAGCCGTGCGTCCGAGTTTTATGTCGATTCATCATCATCATCATCATCATCATGGTTTGGGGCGATTTTTGGCAGCATCATGACGCTGACTGCCTCTTTCTTTCACACACAGCACCAGACAGCACAGTCTGGTGGTTTATTACACGACAAGAGGACCGCACTGCCGGATGGCCGGAAGACCAGCGGGCCGATAGGAGGCTACCCGTCACTGTCTGTGTCTGTCGCGACATGAAAGCGTCTGGTTCGGTTCACTGAGACCAGCCTGCTTCAATGCTGCTGGTGCTGCTGGTGCTGCTGGTGCTGCCGGTGCTCCTGTAGCGGCGGCGGCGGCATCAGTCGCAATGAAAGCCTCATGATGGCTAGGCCTGGTTGGCTCCATGTTTCAACTCCGGCCTAAATGACATACCCTGCATCACGTTTAATTGGGAATTGGTGGTTCAATTTCCGCTCATGTGTGCTTCTTCTCCTTCCCCTTTCCTTCCTAGTTTTTTATTCCCCGGAGCCACAGGAGTTAGAGTGTGTTGGATCATTACGGCTAAATATGGTGCCGTCGCAGGAGCGCCAGGGCAGATCCCAGTCAGTGGAAAGTGCTTTCTTGGATGCTGGATGGTGATGGATGTGGTGACCCTGTTGTTTGTTTCTTCTTTTCTTCTTTTCCTTCTTCAGGGCAGGATGATGGTGGTCCGTCTGTATGACCACCCCATGTGGTTTGTGTGCGTCCATGTACATACATACAAATGCCTGTACAGTGCGAACGAATACTCGGGCTCGATCGAAATGCCGCATGTAATGAAGGCGCATGGTATGCCGGCGTGACCATGCATTCCCATGTATCGCCCATGCATGCATGTTCAGGGGTAGCACATGCGGGCGCATTGTCAAGCGCGACAGCCACTGGCACTGTCCAATTTGTGTTTGTTGCATGCAGATAGATACCAATCTTCAACTACCAGGAAGTATGACATAACAGTGTCTTGCTGGAGCAGTCGAGCGCGAGGGAGACACGAGGGATCTACGCATTGTTGCCCCGTCAATCACGAACATGGCCATGGCCGTCGATGCGTGGTCCGTTTCTGCTGCTAAAACAAAACACGCACTAAAAGCACAGCGCCGGCGTCGAGTCGTCCGACAGCTCTAGTGTTGCTTGCGTCAGTCTGTGCGTGAGCGTGCGTATGTACGTGCTTGCTTGCGTGTGAATGCGTGATGCGCGTGGTCAAGTAAGTCCATCAATCGCCCTTTTTTTTTTGTCAAACCTCATGCGCGCGAGCCGACTGGTGGGGCGGTTCATCGGATCTCGCGGTTCGTGAGACGGCCGATTCTTGGGTTTTTTTTTTTCTTTTTTCTTGTCTGTCTTGTCTCTCTCTTTTCTCCACTCTCCGTGTCTGATGCTTCATTAAATTTTGGTAAGTTGGGCTTTGTCACTGTGCCTTTTTTTTTTGGAGACTGGAACAACGTTATTCATGTAATGGGCGGATCGGCTGTCAGGGAAGGACAGGCAGCAAGACAGGAAGGAGAAACGGTCGTGGCTGTGGTGCAGGAGCAGGAGCAGGCACGGAACCTCGGTGGAGAAGTATTGACCTCATGTAACTGGGCACTATGCCTAATGCCAGAGTGCGCAAGAGGGCGAACAGACCAGACCTAAACCGTCAACCGTCGCTACCGGGGCCCCCTTCGAGGTGCGAGGGCGAGTGCGCGAGGCGTCAGCGGTGGCGGTGGCGAGGGCTTCTGGCGGGGCTGTGGCGTGGGGCTAGGCCAGGTCCAGGTCTCGGTGCCGGTACAAGCTACGTGCACGGGTTCCTGGCCGAGTCGGCGGCTGATCTTGCTTGAGCACCTCGACCGAGTGGCTGCGACTTGGGCGCTGGGTGGGGACCACTCCATGTGGACTCCTCCATGTGGACCACTCTATGTGGAGAGCAGAGATGGCTGAAAGCACGGGAAATTGGCCAGTCATCTCGAGCCCGACGATTCCAGACGTCGCCACTGCCCGAGCACTGACACGCTGAGGGTGCTGCGTACTGTGCACGCACTGTCTCGTAGCTTGTTCCGTCATTCTGCCTGTTACTAGTGGATATTATTGTAGATGCGCGGCGCAATCGCCCCAGCGCCGGCCCCGGGGCCCCCCCTTTCTCCCCTTTCTCCCCTGACTCCCCTGACTCCCCTTGCTCTCCATACCTGTTGCCGACGAAGCGACAACGATTCAGTTGCCGTTTTCGTTCCATCTTGGATATTGGAAAAATAAAGGGCTCCACATCAGCCATGTTGATGGGGCCTTATAAGGCCGTCAACGTGCCCACTGCCAAGCCCTTTGATTTCCTGTTTCTTCCTCCTGACTCTCCTCCCACCTCCATCGAATTCCATACAACTCACTTTCGTTCCCACTCTCGTTGTATATAACTCGAAATCGAATCTTGTCTCGGTCTTTTCGCTCGACACCAAGAACAGCAATTCTTCGGACGCCACACAACACAACCACTCATCCAAAATGAAGTTCACTCTTTTCACCCTCACTGTTGCTGGCCTCGCTGCCGCCCAGAACCTCAAGGGCCTTGCCCCTTGCGTTGTACGTTGAATTCCAGACGGTCCTATGACATTCGACCAAGTGTCTCAATCCAAATCTGTTCCATGACGCATCCATCTCCGTCGACCCATCCACGTGCTGACATAACTCGTCCTCTAGCAATCCTGCATCCAGAAGGCCATTCCCGAGGTGGGCTGCTCTGGCACCCCCGATGAGGTCGTTGCTTGTCTCTGCAAGCCCGAGTCCCAGTCCAAGCTGCTCGCTCCCGTTACCCAGTGCGCCACCGAGAACAAGTGCAACACGGATGATCTGTTGAAGGCCCAGCAGTACTCCGCTGAGTCGTGCAAGGCTATTGCTTCCGGTGCCCCCAAGAACAGCGCTCACCCCACCTCTCTGGCACCTACTGCCACCCCTACTTTCTCGTCCAACGGTACCATGAGCGGTGTTGCCGGCTCCACCGGCCTCGGCACTGCTACTGGCACCGGTTCTCAGCCCCATGCTACCAACGGTGCCGCTGCCATGGGCCCCGCTGCTGGTGCTCTTGTTGCCATCTTCGCCGCCGTGCTTGCTCTGTAAGCGGGCTACACGGGATGCCCGGGAGTGGACTGTTTCTTTCTGCACGATAATTGCGACTCAATCGTTGCTATTGTCATGGAGATTGACGGGATATGAAAAAGTATGGAATATGTGACCCAAGGATCATCATGGTTCTCAATATCTGGCTACTGCAGACACGCACTGCTTTCTGAACCAACTAATTTAGATTTAACATTAATTTCTCATAACCCGTTTTTTTGGTCTATTACGTTTTATTTTGCCACGTGTCTTGGATACAATGTAATGCCCCACGTCCTTGATATCTCCGACTTGTTCGACCCCTTAAGATGACAAGTGCAAAGTCCGTTTGGAATCCCAAGTGGCTGCCGGGAATTGTCTAACGTCAGCAATGACTCCGATCTCTACGACGGCTCTACGATTCGCTTACTCAACTCTGCATGTGCCATGTCCCACGCGTCAAATCCAAAACTCCACCTCACGTAGACGAGTCAGCCTCTTGAGGGAGGCTGTACCTACCCTATCATTTGCTGATGAGCGATTGTAAATCTCAAGACACGTTCCTGCATGTAGTATATTTTGTCCTTCTTTGTGGGTGTGCAGTTGTGTTTCTGTAGGTGTAGATGGCTCCATGAGGTTTCGAGAGCAGTCCCATCACCACACTGCCGTTTCCCCGCGCTCCGTGTTCCGTGCTCCGCGCCGCATGTGTGTTCACCGGGTTCATGCGTCTTGGCTGCGTCTGCCCTTGCATAAGTGAGTCTGCTGCTTCCGCGCAGCGTGGGAGTTGGGCGGGCGTGGCGCTTTGGTGCGACACTGCAGTTCTGGGAGGCGTTTATGGTTATGAGGCGGCAGTTGGGTCTCGGACATGTCCATTGGGGACGCTGTACAGATGTACGCTGCACATATATATATGTATATGTATAATTTGGGAGATGCCTTCGACTTCTAGGTAGTGGTGTTTGTAAGTCGACTTTTTTAGCTGACTGAGGACTGTTAGAGGAGATGGCCGGGGAAAGGGAAGCAATGTTGGCTGACTTCGGAGAGGGCAGTCCGTGAGTTGGAAGGGAGAATTAGGAAAGTATTGGAGGGGAAATACAAATAAATAAAGGACGGATATGTGTGTCACAAAACCGCAGTTCATCTACAGAGTCTACGAAGAAGCTGGCACACGGCGACACGCGGCAGGAAACAAAAACACCACATCAACAACAACCAAAAAAAAAAAAAAAAAAAAAAAAAAAAAAAAAAAAAAAAAAACCATCCAACGCAACAGTACCTCTGAATTCCTTTCACAGCAACTCTGGTAGTTGAAAGTGCAAGACAGCTGCGCTGCATCTGAATAAGCTGCCGCCTGCCGCCTGCCGCCTGTGTGCCACTGTACTTCTGAGCGTTGCGACATGCAGACTGGACGTTAGCCGACGCCAAAAGCGCACCCACACGGGAACCGAATCCCCCCTCCACCACCTCGGCCCCGACCAAAACCATCATCATCATCATCATCACCCCAACCTACATGGGACGCATGCGCCAGACGGCAAACAAGATCCCTCAGACTGCCCTAGAAATCGACCACGAATAACCGTCCCCACGTCGACATCTCCATGGAGTCCTCTCCCCCGGCGTCACCACCCCCCGCCAGCGAGCCTCTGTACGGAGGGTACTCGCGCTTTGAGATTGAGCTCGAGGTACGACTTGCGAAATGCTCCTTCATGCCATCCGCCTTGAAACATAGGTTCTATACATAGTCTACCCCCGAAAATAATCTATAAATCCGAAAAAAAAAAAAAAAAATCAAAAATCAAAAAAATC